>JBBPLN010000128.1:0-17438 GCA_038089815.1 Sutorius eximius | reverse complement strand
GTGGCGGGGGGGGGGGGGGGGGGAGGGGGGGGGGGAGGGGGGGGGGGGGGGGTGGGGTGGGGGGGGGGGGGGGGGGGGGGGGGGGATACGAGAGGCGGTGATTCTAGCTTACTGAGAGTGGGGGAATGAGTCTATCCTTTTCGTATCGACTTGGGGCGTCCTCTCGGGGTATAAGAGTCGCAGTAACGCGCCAACTGAGTGATCGGGGCGAGATCACCGGTGCTGAGGTGCTGTGCAATCAAGATTTTTGGTTGTCAGCTCGTGTAGCCATATTTGATGGGCTGCGACCACGCCCTGGTGCACGCACTGCGCCGCAGTTCCTTGCCACAATATCGGCAAGTCAATGTGGGACCGCATGCCAAGTAAACGTGATCAAGTGACGCAATACAAAAAGCTTATTCCATGGGACGTGGACGGGCCTGATCACCAACATTTGCGAGGGTAACCTGGAAACCCGCTGGGAACTGGCAAGTTGGAGCTGGGTAAACGGTGTGACGAGCCGTGACGCTATGTCACCAGTCCAAGGTCTGCCCAGCTCGACATTTGCAGCCATCACTTGTTCTTGACCATTGATACGTCGCCACGGAACCACAAAATCCTTATCGAATCCACGGGCGATACAAACGCCTCCGAATAGACGTGACGAGCTCAATTCCAGGGCAAGCTTGACGCACGATGAACTCCCAACCTGGACGACGAGGCTTGTTTCCCTGACTGTTATGCTTCTCTGCTCCGGTAAGATTGAGGTCCAAACTGAGTTCAACCCAGGAATTCCGTCCAGGGCTACCCAGGGCATGTGAGCGTTAGGAATCCAACTGCCAACCGGATGCTGAGCTTCGTTGCCCGTGCGTGGAAAGTGGCCGTCTGTTCGTCGTTTCATCATGGCATATTACCGACATAGGAAACCACGTGCGTGTTTCTGTCCATATGGATCCCACGAGTGCTCGCGCGAGTTTCAAACGCCCTCTCCAGGATTTGATTTGCTGGCAGAATCACAGAAGGAGCGATTCAAATTTCGATGCCTTCGATGATGCTCAGGAAACGGAAATGTAATGAAATAGACCACAACGTCAGCAACACTGCCTTTAGTCTGGTAGTTCACCAGTAAGTCTAACAGAATGATACATTGTCAGGAACGCGGCGCGCACGTTGGTAGCTCGACGCATAAGTTCATGGCAGATACGACGTTTAGGGCCTGAGCACACCCTAGAAAAGGTATTTGCCAACTTCTGGAATACACCAAAAAGGGACAGTGCAGGGCTACCGCACTAGATGCACATGTCACGATGGGCAATCCGATAAGCCGGCAAGGAAAAAATGCCCCGGAAATGAACTGCATACTGTTGTATGTCTCTCTAGAAAACCTCAAAATGCTAGCAGCATAGCCGCGATAACTGCATGTGGGCCACCGCGTTGGTCATCATGGAGTGGAACGGAGCCGTACTTGGCGGCATTATGATGGACGCTCAACATAATGCGGATTTTTCTATAACATTCCTCGTTTCGGTCAGCGAGAACGACGGCCAGGGGCCGACGCCAGTCTGTATGGCTTTCCCAACATACTCTTCGCAAAAATGATCCCCGTTTGCGTCGCGAATCACACAATCATGTAATAATTCCCTGTCGTACCGCTATTGCGCCTCAAGGCCTCAAGGCCGGTACTAGGGTTAGGCCGGAGTTTAACGGACCCGCCCGACGCGGGTCTGCCGAGAAAGCAGTCTACACACGCGAATAACGGGCGCCGCGGGTCCGGCGACGGGCCTGGAGATTGGGGGGGCCACGATAACATATTGGCTGTGAACGATGGGTTTGTGCGTTGGCTTCTAGGCCTCTGATTATCGCCATGTCTGGAGTATGGCAGGTGTCCGTTACCCCGTGTTACCCGCTACCGAGTGGTCTTCAAACAACTACCAGAGGGCTAGAGGCGTAGCGATTCCGTCCGAAATTAATTCCCTTACTCGGAAGGTCGTTTGATATTCGAGCTCCCTTTGATTTGGCCACAGCAAGGGATGCTGGGATAATTCAAGGTATGTTACATCGACCATACCTCGATTTCTCACAGGACTGAATGCAAAACCGAAGCATCGAGATTCGACAAACCTATGATATGCATGTTGCCCTTATTGATCCCGCTAGATCCCTCCAGTATCTGATTCTGTGCGCAACGCGGTCGGCCATATACCTTGCAAGCTTCCCCTGGGGTGCCAATAGAAAACTTATGTTCCCAAACAGATATCCACGACAACGTCGACGGCTTGTCTATATGAGAGTATTACAGTGCCAAGCAAACTAGGGCATGTAATATGTTGACAGATCGTTCCACATCCAGAAGGTCCCCACTTTCGTACGCGGAGACTCAAAAACATGATGGCAGGGGGCCGCAATCCTTTCGAGATGGAGTGGCGCCGATACGGTTTGTTACGCACATACGAATTGCCATACTTAATGCTGGGCCGCCGTTCATTTGTCGCATTCCTGCCCCTCAATATTGTCGTGGTATTAAACCCACTGCGATGGCACAGGCTCGGCCGGAGTTGCACGTCGACTTGGATGGTACACTAGGAGCGCTCCTCGTCGGTGGACTGGTTTCCGCAGCGTAGGATTCGTTGCATGTAACTTACATCCGTTACTGACGCTTTCCAGTTTATGGGGTGTGACGAACGCCCAGACCTACATTTACTACCGACGGTACCGGAGCGATTCGTTATACTTGAGGTTGATTGTATGATTCTGCTCTCGTCAATTCGTTATGTCACTGATGAGCCGATGGGCACCCTGTGGCAGGTGGGGTTCCTTTGGTTTGAGCAAAAGCAAGCGGGTCTGTCATCAGTATCTCTAACACCCTTCTAGGGTCCTTGACACTTTCGATGTGTGCCTGGCCAGCCATATACTTTACAATTGTCTCGTGAGGAACCCCCTTACTTCATTAGCCGCAATATTACTTTTGTGGTGAGCGGACACGCTTTGCATTATTTACATTTGCTTACACGCCGTTTCGTCAGGAGTCTTCTCGTGGGTCACTAGTCTTGATAGAGAGACGTATGTCTAACAGAGTTGTTTTCACAGATTCATATTGCGGCGACGGTGGGTTATCCAGTCATCGTTCTGTCAATGGGATTTTATCAATAATTGGTTCCAGTCTGTCACGGCTGCGATCGTACGGTGGTAAGCCGTTCTAGATGCAACACCTGTCGTCCCGTTTTTAAGCCTGACCAAGTATGTTCGCCGAGCAAATATGGAGGCGTACGTTCGTTCTTCTATCTGTGGTGGCATTTCTTGATGTCATATAGTCAGCAGCCGAAACATCACTCTGGTGTCAGTCGTGGTGAGTTGGGCTGGTAAGGGTCGGGTATCCATTCCGTTTTGACCCGTTTTCCCAGGGTGCTCTAACTTGTTGCGAACTGAGTGAGTTTGTCAGGATATACTTCCGTTCACTTGACTCACGGTTTCTCTTCCCAGTCGCTGGCCTTGGTAAGTATCTTCTCTGTGACAATCTGTTCCGCGACTGAATGAGTTGCAGCGATTCCTGTACAAGCGTAGGTCCTCGTTATTGTTCTCCGTTGCTTATGAACCCGTGAAATGCTTAGGTCTGTGCTTCAATCCCATATGGCCCGGGCACTTGGTAGAATCTCTGTCAGTTTACACGTCACTTGTGGCCATGATTTCTCATCTCCCTTTCAGACCTTCCTCTACATCGGTTTCGGCGCGGGGATATCAGGGGATCTGTTTGTAGCCGTCATTCTCTGCTACTATCTGTTCACTTCAAAAACGGGCTTTCGGAGGTAACGGAATTTTGCTTTGAATAATCCGTCTCGTTCTATTGTGTGTTTATATCTTCGTCATCAAGTACGAACAAATTGATTAGTACCCTTATTGCGTACATCGTCACAACTGGTGAGTTATCTACCCCGGATCCTATAATTCTGATCGTTCTGATTCACTTTTCAGGTTTGCTCACATCGTGCGTCTCTCTCGTTTGATTCTCACCGTATTACCAACACATCGATAACGTGAATCAGGGTCTTTTGTGTTCTTTCAATGGTCTTTGTGAGTGGACTGCCTGCTAACTTGCCTTGAACGTCGTTTATCACATATGGTAGTACATGACGATGAACGAAGACTTCGTCTTCCTTGCGTTCCACCTCAACATCGCGAAGAGTGCGTCTTTCACTCAGCTCTCCCCTGCATGTATAGTAAGCTCTTGGTTGTTCCAGTATACATTAACTCGTACCTCGCTCTGTGAGTCCAATTTCAATGCTTTTGTCTGTTTCCTTCTCCCTGCTCGTGGATGTGTTGTACATTCGACGTCACGATTTAAAAAAAAAGAAGTAAACAAGGTGCTCATCATAGTGCCTGCACTCACCCAGACTCAATACACGCGAACGCCATCGAGAAAGGGGCGATCGACCTCTTTCGCTTCGCCTCTCCGGAGTCTCAGATCAGGATTTTACCCCCGATTTTGAACAGGAAAGCGTCTATTCTGGCCGTGTCGACAAGGTACGTTTTTGCTCGGCTGCGTAGCTGGACTGGTGTTCACATACTTGCTGCGTCTTGTCAAATAGGGGCCCCTGAGAGAGCTAGAAGTGCGAATCCAGACGACGGTAAACCGTACCTCGGACGGTACCGAGCGCTTGTCGGCCTACCTTTCTCGGGGGACCCGGAATAACGCCTTATTAGCGAGCAAGCAGGGAAGGACAAACGAATGGGCTACGTGGTGAAATTGGAGTGCGCGCGTCCGAGGTCTCTTATTTACGGTACCGCTCTTTTATCTCTGGTTTCTTGTATGTATTCAGAGCCGCGCTGCAGCGCGGTGCCGTGCCGCGGGGCAGGCCCTTCGGGTTCGACATGGCGTTGTCACGAGAAATCAATTCGCCTTGATGTTGTAACATAGCTCGGATCACGAAAATAGCTATAATATGCATGTAGGTCGTTGTTTCCCGTCGTCCGCTACACGTATGGTTCCGTGCACGGGACAATTCGCGATGTGATGACAGCATGGCAGATCGACTCGTGTCGTATGGTCCACCTTGCGCATGACCCTTCTTCGCACCCACCTCATCGCCATTGAATTTCCGCAGCCCGCAGCCCGTAGTGTGCAGCCTCAGGCTGGTGTACCGCAGTCCCAGACTAGTCCCCACCACGCTTCACCTTCCTATGTGGCTCGTTTCAATGTGACGCAACGAGACGCCAAAGAGTACTATTTTGAACGTCGGTGCGACCGGAAATCGCAACTGGTTTCAGCCAAAGGGCACGTACCGTTCCACCGGATAACATCTCGAATCTCTGTGCGAGACAGAATGTTGCCGAGGAGCTCTGCTGAGAAAATGCTCAGTGGACATGTTCATCGACCACAAAACTAATGATACTGGTGCACTGACCACCGACCCATGCCCGTGACATGTATATCAAATACACAAGCAACGATAATTCAGATGAATTTGGGGAGAAAGACAAAAGCAAGGCTAACAGCTTCGTTGCCTACTCGATGTCTACAACGACGACGGTGCTTCCACTCCAGGGTTTCTCAAAACACGCCTTCCCTCTAATGCCATCAAACTTAATGTATGAAGTAAGCCATTGATCCGGCATGCAATTCCATTCCACAGACAATAACTCGCCGCAATTAAAAACCCATGGATCTTGATTGGTATCAATGGTGTACTTCATGATGTGACCGTTTCCCATGAGAGCTGAGAAGCCGGGAGGTGTTCCCAATAGAAACACCTTGCATAACCATCATCAGAGACATCGATAAACTGGCGATCATGTGGATGGCGTGTTGAAAGCATTTTATCGTCCGGGAGGCAAAATTCTTGCCTGGCGACCATAACTGGTAGGATAGTGTTGCCAGCAGAGAGCTTTGGAATTGTCAAATTGATGCATTTGACCTGAAGATCATGACGTGAGGGAGTGTAGAAATCTAGAAGCCTGACTTTTGTAGCTTCCGTGGCAGGGTCAAGAAACTTCATGACCTTAGTTGACGACGTAAGAGGAAAATCCAAGACACCTTCATGGGTGAGGCGGAGGATGGAATGACCACTATTGACTGGCGGCTTGTCAGGGGGAAGTGCGAAAACTTGTAGAACTGTTTGATAGCTTCGGAAGCGATCATAGCAAGGATAAGATGAGATGAGATATGTATCTGTCAATGCTACGCAGGCAAAGGATGAGGATGTTGGATGACTCAATCGGTGACCGAGTTTGATGAGTGTTTCGTCCTAGTATTTCCAATGAACCATATCATTCCACATACATTGCTCATACACACCAAGACGTACCAGTGTAACACGGAGCTCGGGATGTTCGTAGAACACACGTGTTCGCATATCAAATAATACGCTCTTAGGGCTGGCTGAAATAAAAAAGAAAGGGCGATTTTCCATAAAGATTTGAGTTGTGTAGCCCCTTGTTTGCAGGGGGATCCACGACGATGGAGTCGCGAAGCGAGCCAGACTTTTCATCTAGCCGGCACTCTAACAGTTTCCTGTGTGGAATGAATGAGACATAACACAATCGAGTTAAGAACCCTCTCCTGAAGGGCCAAAAGAGCACAGATGCAACGTACCACTGTTCTGTAATCCACGATTCACGCGGAAGCCCCAACAAGACATACAGGACACACTGTCCCTCCACAGACGCAACTAAGAACACATCCCAGGACCATACCACAAGATTTCTATACTCCCATAAAACTTGCCGGGCATGCGTGGCGCCAGCGTCGAGATCATGTAACACAAACCGTCTCTTTGACTTTGATTCGTGTTCAACGAGCCATCGCCCACACAGGAGTTTGGTAGACGATGAATCTACATCTCCTTTGAAACGGATCTCGGTGACCGATATGTCTCGCATAGGCCGTGTCGTCCATGACTGCGCAAGTTGCGCCGATCTTACAAGCATCCGTCGGAGAGTATGGGTCGATTCGGAGGGAAGCGGTTCAGGGAGACAGGGGAAGGGCGCAGTTGCATACAGAGCCTTCCAAAGCGCAGCATCCTGGGTTAACTTGTGGAACCACTTTGAAACCTACCAGAGATACCAGTACTACATGACGAGAACTCGTAATTTTGATCAACAAGAACAGACGTACCGTTCGCCACCGAACTATGTCTCGGGGGTCCACATGGCAAAGAATGCCGTAGATAAGTTCTGTTGGAAGTGCACACTGTGTGGTCATGGAAGTTCGTTGTTCTTTGCGATCAATGGACGTGAAAGGGGTTTCAACGCGATGGCGTTTGTTCATGTGAAGTTGATTGGATGTAAATTTAAAAACATAAGCAAGTAAGGAATAACACGAAGATTTGTAGTCGACTCTGAGGTCGAGGCTATCAGTAATGTGACATCGCAGCTGCTATCTGGATATGCTTACCAGACCCAGACGGCGGAGTTGCACGTCTCCTTCGAGAACCAAAGGTCAAAGTATATTTACAACCAAACCCAAAGCATGAACAAGCGCCGTATTGCCAATGCGATATTGCGATTGCACATAAATCTCGACACCCGCGCCTGATTTCTCGGCACGGAAGAGCAGCCCGAAAGAGTCCTGTCAATGCATGCATGTTCGCTAAATAGGCTCATCGTCCGTTTCCCGCAGTACGCTGAACAAAAGCAATGAAGAGTTGTGCCCGGGCCACCGGACCCCGGCTGCAACCCCCTCCGAAACCGATGGAACGATCCAAAAGGGAGGGTTCAGCCCTGCGGACCCAAGAAGCCTACTCGTAAACCTAAAACCAATTGAACTGGCCCAGCTGACCTGAGTGCCTCGATGGCATCAGTATTGAATATTGAAGCTCCGTCTTTGTGTCAGAGTACCGGCAGGGATTTACATGAGCATTGTAGCGGACTCGTGCATCGGTGACGTGGATCCAAGATAGGTTGTGTCACATTTTCCATGCGACCGCCCACTCGCAGATGTGAATGGCATTCCAATCGATCATTTCTCCTGTTAGGTCCTCCGTTTGTCAGTCGGTACGACAGGAAAAGGCAATCATCGAAATCAAGTTCGAGATATTATAACGCGATTAGGGAACGAAGTCGCTTTCTTCCAGTAGGTGGCATTCCCTTTCAGACAATGAGATGGAATGGAGAAGATCACCTCGCACCAGATCGGACTGAAAAGCAAACGCGAATCAGCGTCGTGATGGGTCTGAGAGTTGCGCAGCTCTATATATACAAAGTCCCGATCATAGCCGTGGCAATAGCATCCGGATGTGCGCTGTGGACCACTCATTATATGCGTTAACCCTTCGTCTGGCCCTATGAAGAGAATGGACGACAGAGATATAGCGTAGATGATGCGGCGATCGGTGGGCTATGACATCACGAACGGTGAGGACGTGAGGGCCAGTTGTAAGGACTACAATCCATTTAACCCCACGCTGCTGTCGTGCTATATGGCGAACCGTCAGATACGATGCATATGGAGGAAAGGAGGGGTGAATGGGCTAACCTATAGTTCACAATAAGGTGGCCGTCTGTGGCGAACGACTGCTCAGAAGCCTAGACTTAGCGAACACGACATCGGCCCACGTCATACACCCACCTTGAATAAGTTCGATACTGTATCGTCCGGCGCAGGCGAGAATGCCAAATTGATATACGTGAACTGTTGTGGCAACAACCAAAAAGGGCGACGGAAACGGCGTCAGTTCGGAATGATCGAAAGAAAAAGAAACAAGTAAAGCAAGAAACAGGAAGCGACTAGCGAAAGGAATTTGGCTCATACCAACGGCTCTCCTGCTTTCCATCCCAATTCCTTTCTCAAGAACTGAATGACCGCCTGAAAGCGGTTCGCAGCCGTGATCTTGTAGAAGTTCTGCTTCATGATCGGTGCATTGCCGACAGCCTTGAAACGTACGACCACTATCCCCCACAACAAAACCAACATCAACCACGGTATCTAGTCAAAACGTGTGGGGAATCAAAACTGTAGGACGGACCTTTGGAAGGATCCTTCTTCTTGTAGATTTCCAAGGCTTGGATGGCTTGGATGAGGGATTCGCCACCTTCTCCTGGCGTCCAGGGGAGGGCTGTTTGGCGACCGAGATCTTCCGGGCTGCCTGATGGTTGTGCCATTGGTGGTCGTCGTCGTCAACGTCGTGCTCGAACGATGTGTCGACTGAAATTGATAAAAAAGGAAACCGCCCTCCATTGGCTCATGGCCCTACCACAGCTAGCAAGAAACAAACTATTTCATCGATTTTTCACGTCTAGGTATAGCACACATAATCTTATACGCTCATATTTGTTAAACGTTAACGTTAAGCAGTAGCATTTTCCCCTGGAGTAGGCGCGACATATGCCCCCGACCCCGGGGAATAAACATCCTGGAGGCAAAGATGAGTAAGCTCCTCAAATTTCAACACGAAAATTTGCCGTTCACCTTGATCATTCCCTTCATGATCAACGCCAAAGCAGTCCTACTTTCCCATAGAGGGTATAACACAACTGTAAACGCCGAACAAAACGTCCAGAGGATTCCGACCACAACCCAGACAGAGAATCCGGTCACACTATACACTGTGGATGCTCCAAACAGAGGGATGGGGATGACGACCATGAACACTACCGTCTGCGAGGAAGAGATACGAACCCCAATGAGAGTGCCATCCAATAACTTTTTGCTTGAACCATACCATAATCACGGACGCCCATACCGCAAATCTGAATGCCTTCTTGAGGCTCACAGGATCGAGATCATTGTCGAGGTCATTTTCGTCTGAGACGGACGTGACTGATGCCGGTGCATCCTTCTTCTCTGTTTCCACATCTGGAGTGTAATGGACGGTCGTCTTCTTCACAAGTGGCATGTTGATCGCCCTAGTTCCTGAAAAGTCGTAATTATCCGGCCACTGTACATGAATCAAGATGTCAATATCCCCTAGGAAGGGACGATTTACATACGATCAAAGATGCGAGCACGGAGACGATGCCACCCACTGCAATCGATGCGAGGTTCCCACCCAGCATCTCGTAGTTACCTGGTCGAAGAATATTAGTATGGACATTACGCCACCCGTGGTCTTGATCGCACCTCCGCTTGTCTGACATGAAAGCGGTGGAACGTCAGACAAGGCCCTACGTGAAAACGAAATGGCTTACAGTAACGTTGATAACACCAGCATTCAGTCCTGACGTCACGGCGACCCAGACAGCAACACCAACGACAAACCCAACCACCGCGCCAGCGATGCATCCTATGCGATTGGCTTTACTCCACGTGGTGCAGAGTGCAATGGGAACGACAGCTGAGCCGAGAATGACGCCCATGAAGGTCTATTGCAAGGCCGAATCAGTCCTGAGATTGATCTCGCTACACAATCAGGGTTGCGACGTACGTAGAGCCAACCCATGGACACCCCAATATAGTAGAAGATAGTACCGGCGATGCCCATTATAATAGCAAAGATGGCGACCTATAAGAGCCATGTGAGAGGGGTGGGACAACTAGAGAGAAGGGTTCGTACACCGACGTGGCTCATACGTAGAACTTGTTGTTCCGTGGCCCGAGGATTTATATACCTCTGTCGAGAGAATGATCTGAGCCCTTTGCCATACGTTGCGCAAAAAGATCTTACCACATAGACATCATATGTCAAGATCGCCGAGACTGCGATCAACTCGGCGCTCGTGGCACTCGTCACGGCCAAGAACAACACAACCAACAACGCTGCCGCGCCTGCTTGGCCCAAAAGCGTTGCAGCCGCGAAGGAGGCAGGTAAGCCTGCCGAGATTTCATCTTGCGTCAGAGGCTGAAGCAAAGGCACGAAGCTGTCCGCGGTAGGCACCTGAGTCGGCGATGAAGATGCAGGAACAGCTGAAAGTGCTACAGCAGCCAAGCCGAGGGTTGTGGAAAACGCAAATGGAACAGCAAACCAGGCAAGCCCTCCCATCAAGTATGCCTTGACGGTCGTCGCCGGTCGGCTGGCAATGGCGCGTTGCCAATACGCTTGGTCCTGGAATACAGTGGCAAAGTTGCCGATAAGGTTGATGACGCCGAATATAAGACCGTCTAAAGATCGGAGCGTGAGATAGGATCCATGGGCGTTTCCAGAAACTGGCATGATTTGTGTAGCTTCCGAAAGAAGGTAGTGCATTTTTTGGATCGAGCCGATGTAACCTGAAGTTGCGTAGACTGTGAAGATGAAAGTGAGGATGATAGCAAACAGAACGGATGTGTGGGTGCTGAAGTTGTGTGTGAATAAAGATGGAAGATGGACCAAATCGTCGAGGCACGTACTAGTCACAAAGCAACGTGGATCGCATGCCACCAACTACGACATAAACCGCAACTCCAAAAGGAATCAAGAAGCACGCGGCGATGGTATTCATACCGGTCAGACTGGTCACTGTTGCCGATCCGCCAAGGACGAGCATGGAGGACACAATAAGGTTCGTGGCCAAGCCGAAGAACATGAAGACCAGGTGGGCGAGACTCCCCCACCGTGCAGCGATGATCTCCAACCACGTGTGCGCGTACGGTGCATTCAGCTTGAGTTTTGCGGCCAGCTGAGCAAATAACAGAACCTGTACAGTCGCACCTGCGGCGTACCACCACGGCCCAGATATACCGTATCTATAAGCAATTGCGCTCGATTGAAGCTGGTTGCACATTAAAATCGATCTAATCCAGAAAACTACAAAGAACTTACCAGCGTGGCTGCCCAGGTCCATGCGGAGACGATACCAGCCGCGATAAGACCTGGCTTTACTGAGCGTGAAGCAGAGGTAAATTCCTCCGAATTCTGAGGTGAAACCCCAGTGTATCTTGTCTGGATGGCAGTCAAGCCAATCATGAATACACTAAAAAACAACCCAATCCCTAGAATTGAAAGGCACGTGAGGTCACTGTTGGTTGTTCATGCGGTATCCACGAGTATCAATGCTTACCGACCACTGGTGATACGCGTTCAGTTCGTTCTCGTGCGATACAATGAGTAGATAAGACACCTACCAACGCCATATCCTGCGCCTTGCGGAAGCACCTGACTCTCAGCGGACATGTTGCACAGAGAAGCGGGTTCGCGGTGTGTACAACCTGAAACAGCAAGAGGGAACAAGTGCGGCGCTGGAGAGGTTATATAGGTGGAACTCCAGCCTAGCGCTTATCAGCGACGTCTGAGTGACCGGCAGCCTAGGCAAAGATAAGAAAGAAAGTGACGCATAATCAGGAACGACAAACACCCCATAGCCAAGTAGAGAATGCCGTGGTCGTTAGTGACCTGTAAAAAGCGACAACGCAACAACACCACCAGGGTTCGTGAATCCAAGACACGTCAAAGGTGGCGAGAAACGCACAGATTGTGGAAGAGCGGCGAACGCATAGTCGTTCGCTTCCACTCTATCACTCCACCGTGAGACGATAAGCAGACGAAAGCCGTGGCGCCGCAAATCAACGTCACGCATGATATCGATCTCCCGGAGTGTCCCACAGGCGGTACCTCATTGAAATTGCCACGCAGACCAAGTGGCACAAGGTCGGCGGAGCGCAAGATAATTCGACCACAAATGCGGTATAAAATCACAGCGATAAGGACTATGGGAAAACAGCTATCATACTAGTTGACGGTCATCGAGTGACAATATGAAATCGTGCGACGCACCTCTGACATCTTTTCAGACAACTGAACATGACTGCAAAAATTAGGCAGCCATCCGAACGAAAATGTGAGTGAGCGTTTATCTGAGTTTACAAACTGCCCTGTGGTACTGGCAGGTGGTCAGGCGAGATAAGAAACAACGCCAAGAAGAAGGCATCTGATCAAGCCCCCAGATCGCGGCCAAGACCAGATAGCATCTCCTGCAGACATTTTTTCTGGCACTGACATCGAATGGCTATACGAGAATTCAACGATGACTTAGGGCCAGCCATGTCTGAAATTCCACAGCGATAGTCGCGGTCCGCACTTTCTCCAAGGGACCATGCAAGTCGTTCC
Source organism: Sutorius eximius (assembly GCA_038089815.1). Lineage (NCBI taxonomy): Eukaryota > Fungi > Basidiomycota > Agaricomycetes > Boletales > Boletaceae > Sutorius > Sutorius eximius. The sequence continues at coordinate 4,506 of JBBPLN010000128.1, read as the reverse complement.
CAACGCTCTCATTTCAAAAGTAGATCGGTTGTCCAGGGATTATCTTTCCATTCCCATGCCTGCGAGGTTCGCACATGTGTATGTAGCTGGGCACAACTTCAGCGTCGAAGGTTCGAAATTTATTATTTAACAAGCCATCCCAACTTCCAACCCAAAAAAAATTCGAGCAACAGCTGAAATACTGCCACGCTGGGTGGTTTCGATGCGAATTCGCACTTTCGTCCACAGGATGTAGAGGTGCCAGTGACTAGCTGGGGCATACTACTTCCGCCAATTGAGCACCGTATGTGTGTAACGGCAGGCAAAAGCTGATGCGAAGGCAAGATGGCCGAGCGGTCTAAGGCGCTGGAATCAGGTTATACCTATCCAGTCCGAAAGGGCACGAGTTCGAATCTCGTTCTTGTCAAATCTTTTTGAATACTATTTCCACTTCTTTGCTGCTGCGGCAGTCACGAGGATGGTCATACTAATTTTCTTCTCTATGCGGCTGGTAGGTACCACGATTAATCAATCGAGCCATTTCATTCTTAGGCTGCCATTTCAAGCAACAGAAATTGATCATCGATCATCGATGCTCGAAATGCTGCGGATGCCGGACTGTCGGTCCTGGTTCTTCATATGCGAGTCTCAATCACTCCATGCGGACCGAGTTCTGTCCAAAAAGAACAAAGAAAATCACACCACACGGTCGTTTTTTATCGGGTCACACCATACTCGAGGGCCCAGATCCACAAAGTACGCCCTAGCCTATAATTACATTTTATGCAGACAAATTAATTGTTGAAACGGAATCAACGAGATATCTGGGCTCCGATCTGTCTGGTGACCAGACTGGTTCTGATCTAGATTAATCGCATGATGACGAGGGATCGTTTCACAGGGCACACCAGAATTGACACCAGTCGGTCTAGAGGTGACCTTTGCTCCTTTGTCGTGCATTATGTGTTTGAAGAATTGTCAGGTAACCGTACTCGACATGGACAGACGACAATCGAGCACGCGCCGAAATAGATCTGGTGTACAGATCTCAGCCCCATAAATCCTGTTCCCGAAATGAAAACAAGGTCGATCCGATGAGCAGATAATGTGAACTGGATGCCAAGCGTCCATGACGTTGAATTCAGAAAACGAATTACCCTAATGTAATCCACAGCTCTGTCCATCTCGTGAACGAACAAGTCCCTGATTATCCACATAACCTCAGCCTCGTCCCTCCGCAAAGCCACTTAATTCAATTGTACGACTTCAAACCCCCCACATTCCTTTGCCACAACGAAGCGACCCATACCCTCGTCAAAATCCACCTCGTCTGTATACGTGTCCTCGTCCATGTTCATCTGATCAACATCCCGTTGCCCATGCCGGTCCAAGAGATACAAAGCCTTCCCCGTCTCAAGTACCGGCCCAAATTGCATCTCGTATGGCGGCAAAATGATCAATTCGGGGCTGACAAGACGGAGCTCTCGACCGACGACGAACATGCCGCGCCCAGATGAACCGAGGCACAGGGCTGTACACCTGCGTGAGGGTATCTGGTCGTCCTCCCTTCCCCCGTTTTCCGGGCGCCAAGCTATCGGCAAGTGCGAAGGCAGATGCGTCAAACGATACGGAAATGCGTCCGTGTCGGCAGCCGACACCGCTTCGAGATCTTCCTGGTCCACGAGCGGAACTAACATCGCCATCGACACGCTCTCCGTCGACCTTCTCGACCCCCCCACGATTGTCAACGTAGGCAACATACCCGACACTGACGGTGAATATCGTTTGCGCTGTCCATCCCAGTCCCAGTCCGCGTCTTGAAGGTTAGCAGTGGTGCTCCTTTGCGATGGCACGGCGCGGCGCGGCGTGCACGTCGTGAACCGGACCGGTCGGTTGAGCGACTCTTGGAACATAAACACCCGCTTATGTTCTACGACAACCTGGCCATCCACTGGAATTTGAGGGACGGGGAAGACGCTCATACAATGTTCCCATACCACCAGCAGGTGGCCGGCAAACATCTCGAAATCAAGAAAACAGCCAAACTAGAGGAGGAAGGGTGGGAGCCGCGCAAACGGTGACATTCAGTCGAGATACAACGGAGGGCAGATGGCACTCACCAGATCGGGGAGACATGGAAGAAGGGCTGTCCCAGTCGTACGCGCATGCCAATCAAGGAGCTCCAGACCACCTCTCTCGAGCTCCCTTGTCGTATCCAACAACAACAAATGTCTCCATATACCCACCACGGCGCCCGGAACATGCGCATAATCACACAGTGACACGAACGGTGCTTCTGAGCTCGTCGAGACAACCTTGGAAAACCGATGGGGTCTATTGCGGATAGTCAGCCACTCCTCCCTTGCGAGATAAATAGGAATTAAGGCACCCTAACGGTTCTCTCGGCCCGACAGCAATCACACCGGGTACATCCACATCCTTGACCACTCGACACGGGACCCCCTCAGACGGCGTCCATTCCCCGATCTGCTTCAATCCATGGCTGAAACCGGGACAACTGACGATGAGCCAGTGTACGACCTTGTCGCCTTGCACGGTCAACAATTCCGTACCGCCAAAAATAAACACGACTTGATCCACGCGCGGGCCGGTCCCGTGATGCTGTCTGGAAACAAGCGTATTCGCAGACAGACGTGGCCACGCCTGGTGGAGATAGAGCGCTCGCAACGTACGTTCTTCGAGTTCCGTCGCAGATAGTAGGGAGAGAGGCGATGGGGGACCTGGTGCGGGTAGATTACGTGCCAAGACGTCGGTGTGGAACCGGGCATACCAGACGCAACGAAGCTTCGTGAGGAGATAATACCGCCGAGATGTCTCAATCTCCCATTGAGCTTCCTCGCTTATTTTCAATGAAGATAGAAACTCACCTTGCGTACAGCCAGCACGGCATGCACAGACGTGACCTGTAGGATTTGAATGAGAACGTCGTCGACGAGGACGTCAAGGCTGTATTCCATGGCGCGCAATGTGGTGGTTGGGCCGTGAGTATCGTTTGAGAATGCTACGACTGCGCTATGCTCAACATTAGACCCGGCGCCCACGAAGAAACCGAAACGGAGAAACCAAGTACCCCAGGATGGGAGACCGCAAAAACAATAATCCCCGTGCAGTACACACACAGCCCACAGCACTCCAAGAGGACTAGCCTGGTCGTTGAACCTATCGTATCAACTGGGGACGTAACGGCAGTAAAGCAGGATGAGACGAGGCGGAAGAGATAGTGGAATCGTGTAGCCGTACGTCGCAATCAGATATGCCTTGGGCGGATCATCGCGAATCGGACCGAGTCGATGTATGAGTGCACCACGCCGACTCCCGAGACATGGTCGACACCACAATGTCGACTCCGTTTCCGCCTAGGCTGCCGATCATCATATTCTGTTACGTGATACCCGGCGTATGGCCCCTAGATTGCGTACCCGGTGTGCTAAAGATGACGGAGAAGTAAAGACATGTACTTACTTCAGTAACAACCTGGAGAATGCCGAAACCTGAACCACCTTTAGGCATAAAGGGATGAGGTACTGGAGCGAGAAGCAACATGCAGAAGCGCCGCTGATTTCCGTGTACGTCGCTGCCTTGAGCGATGACCTACGGTCTCGGATCGCACGGCGTCAAATCCCGGTTCGGTGACCTCGCACAGCCGGGGCCTCGGAGGGTTGGGACACCGATCAAGACAGCGTATGTACCTAGCCAACATCCGTTGCACCTATGTCCACCTTGGGATTCATGTTGCTTGCGCCCCCGAGATGTTCGTTCAAAAAACGCAACGCATGCCCAAAACCGGCTGTGGAGTAATGAAAAAAACGGGCATTTCAATGCGCCTCGGACAACGTACCTGGTACCACGTCATCTCTGCTCCAACGACCATCCCCACCCAAAGCCCTGTGCATGACCCACAGCCCACGGGGTCTGGAAACGGGAACAGGAATGAGGATAAACTTTTTGCTCTGACCGTTTCCCATTTCTCGGCCCCCATCGTCCACATTCAGCCATCGAAATTCATATCTATTGCCTCTGAGGTGGACTCACACCCCCGCGGGGCTACAGAGCCGATCTATCTCCACCGAAGAATCAGGAGAGTGATCTACGGCCAAGGGGTGTAGACGTACGCGTCAGTGTGTGTGCGCAGCGGCGCAAAAAACCACGTCTGCGCCCTTCCGTCGGGGATAGATCCAATGACCACATCCATACAAGCACCTACCGTATCCAGACGATTTGACAACAAACATTTTTGGGGTCAGGCCCCGACACGTCTCGGAGAGCAGGACAAAACTTCAAAAAAGAAACGCGTTCAGTTTAGCCTTTTTGCCACCGTTCCCTACTTTCACCGCTCCCCCCCTTTTTGGCGAATGACGTACATTTGAAACGTGCGTGGCCGTCAGGGAAGTGTCAGTCGCGGTAGAGACGGGTTGGAAGCTCGGATACACCCGAAGGCTCGCCATGTCCCGCGTGGCGTAGGACGGCATCGCGAGCGAACCCATGTGTGCGAGGCCAATGAGAACA
>JBBPLN010000127.1:0-40310 GCA_038089815.1 Sutorius eximius | reverse complement strand
CAATGACAATCAAGTATTATAGAGATAAGATTGTGGCAAACAGAAGAAGCAAACGTGGCAACGTCGTTTCTCACCACATCCACGTCTTTCCCTTCTTCCTCCATGACCGTCTACGCCAGACAGCAAAACAACGGTGGTTCCACCAGCGCTGCATCCGCTAGTGCTTCCAATACCGCCGCATCTGGCACCAACACCGCTGCGTCTGGCACCAATGCTGGCTCGTCAGCCTCTGGCGGCTCTTCCGTCTCCGCTACCACCTCAGCCCCCCAGATCGGTATAACAGGTGGACCTGGCTACAACCCAAACGCTACACACACCTCCATCGCTCCCAATGGCAACCCTGGAGAGGTCGTTTGGACCATGCCTCCCCTTCAGTCCTCCTCCTTTTACAAGATTGCTCCCGGAGAAACCATCACCTTTGGCTGGAACTTTAGCTACCTCGCAATCACACCCACCGCCATCACCGTATCTGCCGCCTGTGAAAACGGCAACACCTATCCCGTAGGACCCTCAAACGGCGTCATTCCAGGTGACTCTCAAAACGTCACTTGGTATCCTTATGGCTACCAGACCGCCAACCCTAACATTCCTCTCGCACAAGCAAAGTATACCCTGCTTCTCTTCGGACAAGGCGGTCCAAGCGCCGCCCCAACACCTGGATACCTTGAGCCGAACAGTCAGCTCCAGTTTGCACTGTACACCCCCCAAGCGTACACGCCGTTGGCGAGCGGTACATCGTTTTCACATCATTCTCTCCCATTCGATTGATCCGTTTCCCGTCAGGTTGGCAATGTGCGGGTTGTGGAGGTGCCCTCGAACAAGTCAAAGCCCATCCCGCCTCTATCGCACTTCTCACCACCCTTTTGGTCATTTTCCTCTCAGGGTTCACGACGCTGCGCAGGGTCTGGGACTAGGCGCATCCTTCTTTTCTTGTTTGTTTGTTTGAGGACGCACGTTGGAAAGTTGATCGTCTCGGGATTTCGTAGACATTTCGAATGGACTTGCATTGGACAACGCACATAGTATATTACGTTCCTCGCTCTCATGCCGCACTCTTTTTATATGGCCTTGTCTATCATGCCATACCACTCCCACTCTCGTGGCATAATGTGTTTTTGCTACCCATCTTTTCCAACTTCACTTTTCACAGACATTGACACTTGTCATACCACGTTTTCTTTGCTGTGACGGACGTTGGCTGCCTTGCTCGAACAAATACTCAAAGTTATCAACATGTCTTTATAAGGTCGTACCAGTTTGCTTGCCAGCTTGCGATGGTAATCGTGATCATGATCATGTTGGTACATACACTTTGCTTTCAACCGTCACATGCGTACTCTAGGTGGTGGCCCCTTGCTGCGAAATGCCACCCTCCACAGGTCCCCAAGGCCAACCTGAGCTCGTCCGGAGTATCCTTGGTGGAGGTAGGTTCCAATGCCCAACGACATATCGTCCTTGTAGGTTACTTGGCAAGTCACTGGCATGAGCCCTGCTCATCATGCTCCGAAGAAACCCCCTCACGAGGTTCAATTCTGCCCGAGCCGCTATAATAAGACGGGACCTATGTTTAGGATATCCCGCACGGGCTCTGACCCATTCCCACCGTCGAGATCCCCGCCGTATTGGCCGCTCAATACAATGTTCACCTCAGATACCCGCACGCCAGCTCCCATGTTCCAGCGGGCACAGAGGTCACGTTCGCTCCACCGAGGGTTTTGCCGCCACGGCCCCTTGCTTGTGGGTCTCAATGGTAGTCGCGGCCCTGCACATCTCAGAATATGCATGTCCCGCTGCATGCTGGGTTCGGGTTCACGAATGCTCGTTTATCTCTCTATGACATTAGCATATCAGCATATAGGCCGGTGTATTTGGCATCGTTATCTCCACACCTGGGTTTCGTCGTGAGCGAATATTATTTTCACAGACGAAAGCCTATTCTTCAAGGCCGCCACAGTGGACCCTATCTCTCATACGTCCCGGACCACCTGACACCCCACAACAGTCATATGATGTGTGGTGAACCAGGCCTTGCGTCAACCCCAAGGCCGGGGGGGATTCATATTTAAGTCTGGTCGCGAGAAGCAAGTATTCCTTTCCCGTCAAAGTCCATCTAGACTCAACACCTCTAACACGTCATTTAACTTATGGCGGGGGAGGTACCGACGAGCAAGAGGGCAGTTCTACTTGCCATTTTCATCGCGTTCGGTGGGTGATACTTTGACCATGCGACGCATCACACGGACTGACGGGCTCTAGGAGGTAAGATCTCTGCTGTCAGAAATGGGTAGAATTGTATCTCTTGGACAGGATTTCTCTTTGGATATGACATCGGTGTCATCTCGGTAAGTATTCTCCCATTTACATACTCTCGTTGTCATCGGTTTTCCAGGGATGTCTTATAATGCCAGACTTTATATACCGATTCGGCCAGATAGATTCCTCTGGCCAGCCGTACCTGTCTAGCACACGGCAGTCGATCATCGTCTCATTGCTTTCGGCGGGGTAAGTGTGTTGTTGGCTTCTCTGACGCGACTCACGTCGCCACTACAGAACCTTTTGGTGAGCTCGTATCGAGTCCTTTACCGAGGAAGGCTTTTCACCAAGAAAATAGTGGAGCACTTGCGCAAGCGTTCACAGCTGATCGACTAGGGCGTCGAGGCTCTATTCTCTTTTGGTCCGCGGTGTTCACCATTGGTGTTGCTATTCAGACAGGCACGACATACTCCCTGGCGCAGCTTGTTATTGGACGTTACGTTGCCGGTCTGGGTGTTGGGTCTCTATCGGGTACAGGCCTGTGATTACTCGATATTGCAATCTGACTGTATGCTTCACAGCCATCGTCCCATTATACAACGGAGAGACCGCACCCAAGGCGATTCGTGGAACGATCTTGGTGATATATCAAATACAAATCATTTCAGGGTATGCGTTGCAACTTTGCGCCTCTAACACAATCCAATGGTGATTTCGCTAGGATTTTCCTAAGTTACCTTTTCGAGCTGGGCAGCCATACGCTCGGTAACTCGGGCTCGTGGCGGATACCGATTGGCCTACAGATGGTCTGGGGACTGATCCTACTTTCGGGGATGTTCTTCCTGCCTGAGTCGCCGTGAGTGTCTGCATTATTTTTGTAGTCGTGCCTTCACAGCAAAAACACCACCAGTCGGCACTTGCTCGGAACCGGAAGAGGCGCAGAGGCAAGACGGGTCATTGCTGAACTCAACGGTGTCCCCGAGGACAACGTGCTAGTCGCTGAGATCGTCGAGGAGCTCGACTTTGCTATCAAGACGGAGAACGAAGGCGGAAAGGCGACCTGGACGGAGTGTTTCTCTCCGAGAAACGCCATGTGGCGCCGTACGATCAATGGCATGATGCTGCAGTTTATTCAACAACTGAACGGACAGAACTTTTATTGTGCGTCGTGTGTCGTTTTCGCTCAAACTCATCTCGATTTTTTCTTTCTGTTCGATAGATTATTATGGAGACACGTTCTTTGAGAATGCTGGTGCTGGGCAAGTCAATGCGCGTGCATGTCCTGGTCTTTTTCGCTCACGCCTCCTAGTCTTTCGCCGTATGTTATTCAGACAATCTTGGGGGCTGTCTCCGTGGTGGGGACGGTTCCAGCGCTGTATTTTATCGAAGCTTGGGGTCGTCGCAAGGTCCATTCATCCGCCCATTCTGCCAGAATTCCAACTCACATGCATCTAGTCGCTGCTCCTCGGCGCATTCGCACAAGCAGTTTGCGCATTCATCGTGCGTTTTGTGCTCACCTTTCAGTAACAAACTTTACCCAACAAGCCCTATGCAGGTTGCATTCGTCGGCCACTTCTGTCTCGCACCCGCTGGGACCCCTGTCTCGGCGCTGACATCGCGCGACAGGGCAGCGGGCGGGGTAGTCATCACGTTCGCTGTACTCCAGGTCTTCATCTTTGGGACGACATGGGGCCCGACGCCCTGGGTCTATCTCGGCGAGTCCTTCCCGCTCCGCGTCCGTCCCAAATCGATCGCCCTGGGGAGTGCTTCGAGTGAGGTGTTTCCGTTCCGAGATGCGGTATGCTGATGGGCTACGTGTAGACTGGTTCTGGAACTTTATGCTGTCCTTTTTCTCCCCGCGTATCGTCGCGCGGTGCGTCCTGATCCCGCATGCGAGAAGCAGGCTGCTAACGTATCGCTTTTTCTTTGGTCTGTAGGATCGGCCCCTTGATCATGCTCATCTTCTTTGGCATGCTCGTCGTCGGTCTCGTTTACGTCTACTTGTTCATCCCCGAGACGAGGGGCATCACGCTGGAAGAGGTAATGACTGCTCACCTCCCTTCGGCCCCGTTCGTAGTGCTCACGTCACGACACAGGTCGACGAGCTGTACCGGTCTGGTATCCCCGCTTGGCGCTCGGTGGGATGGAGGCCAAGCGAGAAGCATTATCAGCACTATCGTCACGAGGTGCACGAAGTGCATGAGAAGCGTGACCCTGGGTCCGAGGATGTGGCCTGAGAGGTCTGTTTAGGTGCATGTAGTTGGGCGGGACTGGGTTTGTTTTGTTTTTCAGACACGACGAACGTTCGCGTTTGACTCCGAGTTCGTGGTAGACAGCTGTCCATCATTGCATCAATCATGATATATGACGTCTTCGCCGAGAGGTAGATTGCCAATACGAAAGCTGCTACGTGGCAAAGCTAAAAACAGGAGTATCAAGACGATGTCTCCGACAGCCAGTCCTCCCAATTCCTGATCGTCTCCTCCAGTGAGCTCGCACCACTGCCCAGCTTATCGCTAACCCCCTTCCTCTTCATCGGACCATCCGAACCGTACGCGACCCCAAACACGCCCTCGACGATCGCCCGCCGAAGAAATGGCACGAGGACGTGGATATACGCCGTCCCTACCGCACGCACAGCCTCTCTCTCGGCAACGTCACTCAAATCGCGTGCATACCCCAGCAGCGCCTCCCCATTCATAGCCAGACCCAAATCGAGCGCGTCCAGGACGCCATCCAGCGCACCCATCGGAGCGAGTGCCCGCAGTCGGTTGAGAGTCCGCAGATAGGTGTTCAACGTCACCGCAAGCGGAGTAAATGCGGTCAATATTTGCGGCGGCACGTGTGCCGCGCTCGATGGTGGGATGGATATCGCGGAGAGCGCCGGGAGGGGCTGGGCGCTCGAGACGAGCCACTTGGTGGGCGGCGTGAGCTTGTTTCCTGGCTTGGATGTGTGTCTGGTGAGCGTGGCCGACCATTCGCGCTCTGCGCTTGTTTTGATGTCGCGGGTGAAACCGTCTATGACCGCATGTATGATGAGCGGAGATAGGAGGGAGCGGAAGTCCTAGATGAATGAATGTAGATGAGATGATGACGCACTGGAGAGAATGACACGCACCATTCCGATACGTGCCAAGGCTGAACTGCAGTACGCGAGCTGAGTTGCGAGCGGGGCAAGATGCGGGTAAGCGCGACCGAGGTAGGTCTGGATTGTCGGAAGCAGCAACCCAAGCAGTGTCGATGGAAGCGTGTTTTTGATCACTAGATCGGGGGGAGGTGTCGTAGACGGCAAGTGAGACGAGAGGGAAGACCCGTGCGGTGATACGCGCTCGAGAAAGATGGTCGTATACTGCGTAACGAGGTCGTAGGCACCTTCGCGCCAGATATCAATGTACTTTTTCAGGAACCTCGCAACGTCCTCCGCGTGCCGGTCCATCTCTTTTTCGCGATCTGCCGTGTTGGTTCCCGTGATATTATCTCCGTCCGGGCTAAATGTTGTGACGGACACGCCGGCGTCTCGTTCGACGGCTTGGAGTGCATTTTGAAGGCAATCTATGCGCGCGCTCACGAACGCGAGTGCTAGCTCGCTTTCAGGCATAACTTGCATCCTGCGGAGAAACTGAACGGCCTTCCAGAACGCAGGCAGTTTCCGTCCAGGTTCATGCAGTGTACCAATGAGAAGGAGCCGCATCGCGTGTAAGGAGGACGCAATCTCCGCTTGCAACGCGCTCACGAGCGGAAGCGGGGGCACATGTCCGTCAGACTCGACTGGTTCGCCGCCCTGCGATTGGGTAGACAGCGCAGAGAGTGCCGTTGTGGCGTGCCCAGCCAATGTTAGTGCCTCGGCGTAAAGCCCGTTCCGGACGCAAGTGTCCATCAAGACGGGGACGTCGAGCAAATCACGAAGTTTGTCGTATTGTTCGAGAACGAGGCGTGTACGTTGCCGCTCTTCGATCACGGTAGGACCGCTCTTCTCGCGGAATGTGCGTGCCACATCGTCGAGCGCGGGGAGAGCTGTGTCCAGGAGGGTATCGAGCGAGGCATTGAGTGATGAGAGAGAATTCAGGAGCGCGGAAGAGGTGTTGTGCAAGGAGAGGATGGTCGGGTACGATGTATGGGCCAAGGCGTTCAACGAGGCGGTCAGGGTATGCGATTGGGTGGAGAGGGTCGTCGGGGTGGCCAACAAGTCAGGCAAGGGGCGACAAGGTAGTTCGCCAAGGTAGTCCGCATTTTCTGGATGTTCTGAGAGAATAGCGGAGGATGAGAAAAGGTCAAGCAGCGCCGTCGGCTCGCCATCGGTCATGATGGTGCTGAGCGGGTCCAACAGAAAGCTCACTTCCGGTCACGTCGCCAAAAAGTCATGTCATTGATATACGTTTACTACCAAGATGATGATGATGATGATATAGATACAGAACCGACAAATAATAGACTGGACGCGTGGCGAAGGTCCTCGAACGAAATTATGTAGACTGAGATAGAAAGTCCATCATGGGTCTCGATTGTCGACACGAAGAAGGTCCGTGCTACAGCATTTAAATTAGTCGTAGATGAAACGCACGAAAACAAGGGTGCTGTGAAAAGATCGCGATCAATACAAAATTCATTCCAGGGTGGGTTGCTAACACAACGAGCTGGTGATGGGTCTGCCGCGCTGAGCACAGACACAGTTAAAGACCGAAGGTCCCCCAAAAAACGGACACTTACGACCATGGCGCGGTGAACGCGGACATCATTCGTAATACGGAGATCTATACCGCGGAATGCACACGCCATCTTCAACGCCGAAAGTTGTCGATGACTTTTGCCCTTGTCCCATACGTTGACCACAATGCTCTCCAGTTCATCCCGAGTCTTGACCGCCTCTACGAGAGTCTGCAAAGGGGTATCCTGGTCCATCCCAAAAGCGAGATGCTGGATTCCCGTTGGAAGTTGTCGGAAGACGGCGGGTATTGCAGAGGTAGACGGGCGCTCCGTGCGTAGTTGACGAAGAGAACGGCATCGGATAATGGCGGTGGCGTGCTCAGATGTTGTACAGGAAGGAATAGCGAGTTCTTGCAAACTCTCCATGTGGTTCTTGGTGAGATAATCTAGCATGTCTAGACTTGGCTCGCGGTCCAGTTCGATTGCGCGCAAGCTGTTCGCCTGCGAGGACGTATAAAGAAGCCATTCGAGGAAGTCGGTCGAGGGTTCGACTTGACAATTCATCCGCAACCTGGAGAGTGCATGCGCAAACGGCGGATGCGTCAGACTTGGTGAGAAATGAGGGGTCTTTCCAGTGATCGAGAGCGACTTGAGGGAAGGCCAGATGTCAAGAAGTTGGACGATGGATTGGTCATTGTCGGACCAGTTACTAAAGTGCAACGATGTGATCGATGGACCAGCCCGAAGCAGTTCCAGGGTGCCCAACTCAAAGGACGGTGCTAGTCGACGCATGCGTTCAAGAGCGGGGCTGCCAACAATGTCGTTCCCCGGTTCCCCGCAACCATAGAGCGCAAGGTTGAGTTCGCGGAGGTTGTGACAGAGAGTGACAGCGTGAGCAAAACAAGCCTGTCTGAGTGGACCAGGTTGGTTGTTGTCCAGGACGACACGCATCTGTACGACGGAGTCGCCAAGAATTCTACCACGCGCTGTGGAACGATCTACAGCGGAGATGAACGAGTTGTACGCAGCTTGCGAACAAAGATGAATTCTTCTGAAAAGGAGTTTTTGCGCAGGCAGCGACCACGACTTGCAAACCAGTGAGCAAGCTCTGAGGAAGTCTGCGTCCGTGATGCCACCCTCAAGGCCAACGGATTCAAGGATGTCCAACACGACCTCGAGCGGAATACCATGTGCTGGGACACGAGGTGCTTGGAACCTGGTAGTGAACTTGGGGGGAAGGGGTGTGACGGCCAGGTCAAAGGACACCTGCTGGGGCTCAGCCTTGAAATGCGTTAGACACGCTCGCGTGGACGAGGAAAGCAACACTCACTCTCAGAGGAGGCATCCGGAATCGTGAAAAGTGGAACAGGCTCATGAGTATCGTAAAGGATGGTTGATTATAAGGACGTCAGTAGGGGGTGTGAATCGTAGCAGAAGTATAGATGAACACCGTCCCAGACGCGTTCGAAGTCAGGGGAGGGTGGCCATCGATCGGAAACCGGGTTCATTTTATATGTCGGTGATACCCTCGACGGAGCAGACGCGGCAATTTCGCGTAATCGACCATCCAAGGTATTTGTTGATTCCCTATATGTTTTCCTGCACAGCACAGGGTTTGTTCCGGACCTTGGATTCTCGGTTCTTCACGTCCCAATTGTTCGATCCATGCGGCTCAATAGAATTCCCAGGAAATGTGGGCACCTGACTCGAGTCTGACTTGCAACGTTATCTGTCGCTTAGGCTGATAATTTCCTTCGTGACGGAACGAATGACAAGTGATGATTGGTCGCACCAAGGTAACCTCAGCTCAGCCTCGTCGGCGTCGCAGTCTTCCGCGATGACCGTGGCCAATTCAAGACGTGGGAGCACGAGGAAAGTGTCGCAGCTTCAATACATTACTGTCTTTTTCAGGTTTGGCCATGTGGGAAAAACCTCTCCACTTCCAAATCGAGGTTTCTCACAGACGCCGCCCCCGGCCGCTGGTCAAGCAATGATTGGCTGAAAGCTGCTGAAAAACATAAGCTTTACTGACATTAAAGCGTTCACAAATGACCCACTTCACAAAGAGAAGTTCTCACACCCATGGATGAATTGTGACTCGCGTTGGGAGTCAATGTCCAGAACGGCAAGACAGAACGAGCGGATGAGGTGAAGCAACTTGAAGTCATAAAAAATTGTCCGGATCCGAAGCGAGGATTTGAACCTATCAGAGGACTGGCTTTGGATGGATGAAGCATGACGCCATTAATCCGCTTTGGGATGAGGTCATCCGAAACACGAGCGGAGCAAGTGCGATGTATCACGGGCACCGCAATAAATGGTAACACCCGACAGCAACCGGTCAAACGTACTCGCCTGAACACGCAGGCCGGCCAAGCATGGTCCCTAGCACGCTTGAAAGGCGCGGTTTGCACGTGCCTGGTACAAAAGTGGGGCAGGTACTTGCGAACGGTGAGATTAATACTTAGTCTTGGCGTGGCGTGGAAGTAGAGCTTGCGGAGCTCGGTGGTCACGATGGCTGCCTCAACTGTGTCTCCAACTAAGCGGGCCATCGCTGCGGACCGAAACAGGTTGGGTAGATGAGTCCAGTTGGGGCAGAATTGCCACCGTCCGCCTTCCATTTCACCGCGGGATCCCAACCCTGAGGGAACAATGTGTGAGTGACAGAAAGCCCCGCCATTGTCGGTACTCTGATATCGGGGTCGTGAGCGACACCGCGGGGAAATAAATGAATATATCCGAGTCAGGTTAGCGTCCATTGTTCGAGACACTGTGAACCCGTCCATTGACTTTATGTGACCGTATTGAGCCACGCTTAGCAAACAAGATCAAAGCGTAACCTTTGACGCCAAACCTTCAACGAGGCCCTCGCCCATGTCCAAGTCGACGCTTTCCTCCGTCGTCTCATCCCTGGTTCGAGCCTCAGTGGGCGCCTCTGTATCGTCCACCGTCCCTGACGAAGATCTCGACAAGCATGTCGCAGACCTGATCCTTAGGGAAGCAAAACAAAAGGCCGAGAATTACAGCAAGCTGGGAATAAAGGCATATTTGCCTACAGGGTACGTGGTTCATCCCCGGCGTGTCGTGCGACCGATATAACGACATTCATACAGTCCGGATCCAAACGCCCCTCGTCCCAATAAGCGTTTCCTTTCATCTATCATTCGGAGCACCGATGATCACAACAAAACTATATTACGTGCACAGGCACTTGCAGTTCAAGAGATAAAAAGAGAGCGAGAGGAGCAGGAGCGGAGGGAGAGGAGAGCACGTGCAGAAGAGGCTACTTCCGCAGAGCGGTCGAGGAGGCGCAGGAGGCGGGATAACCACGACTCCTCCGAGTGGGACGCGAGGAGGGCCAGGGATAAAGATCGTTCACGGCGACACTCGAGAGTTTGGGATACCGATTGGAGAAACCCGGGGGAGCACAACTACAGTGGAGAGGAGCCTGAGCGCGGGCGGGATGAACGGCGGAGTCGACGGAGACATCGCTCGCGGTCAAGCTCGCGAGACGGTAAACGGAGGCGGGAGCGTAGGCACAAGCGGACGCGGACGCCGTCAACAGAACGAGACAGGGAGAGGGACTCTGGCCGTAGTGAGCGTACCCGGCGAAAACACAGGCGGCACGAGAGCAGAGACGACGAAAAGAATCACAAACGTCGAAGGCGAACAAGCCGTTCACCGGATCCCGAACAAGATCATAAACATACTCGCTCCGCATCTTTTTTGGATGACCAAGTTGTACACAGGAGCGGGTCAGCCCATAGTGCGCTACGTGACACATCCACACCCTCGCGGTCCTCACAGACGCTCATTGAAGACGATACAATGAATGTCGGCGTCGAGCCTCGCAGCGCACCGAAGGGCAAGGAAAGACATACCGATGATGTTGCATCGCCTGTCAGCCCACCCCGGGTACGCTCTTTGTCTCCCCCACCTCCGCCTCCTCCCCGTCGTCAGCGTGGCCGCCCGACGTCGTCTACATCCGTTCGCTCCCCTTCTGTCTCGCCGCCGCCGCTTCCTCCTGCCGCTCTCCCGTCCAAAATGGACAAGTACTTTGAAGACTCGTACGATCCTCGCCTCGACGTCGCTCCCTTATCCATCCCTACTGTACCTACAACAGGACTTATCAATGACTCCGAATACGAGGCATGGGACGCTATGCTGGAACTCCTTCGTCAACGCCGAGAGGACAAGGAAGAGAAGAAGAGGTTAGAGAAGCTAGGCTTCAACACCAGTGACAAGAAAATTCCGACTTCAAAGCTCAAGTACGGCGAGGGCAGTGATAGCTTCGTGGAAATTGAATACAAGAAGAAGGGGAGCGTCAGAGAGTGGGATTTGGGGAAGGAAGGACTGTAGACGCGCGTGGGTCTATTTTGCTTGCATTTGTACCACTAATTTGTATACCCTCATGATTATACTGATTCGGACACGAGAATTCATCATATCTTTTATCTCATGTCCTTTGTCCCGACCAGCAAGACCTTTCATTCGATCACCGATGAGGACACTTGAAGTAGCCGAACATGACATGCCCGGCCCTTCTCGGGCCACGGCCAAACTTCGTATTTGTTCGAATCGAGTCAAAGCAAGACGTGTCCGCCACAGGACATCGCTGCGCTGGCAGGGCGAGATGACCCCGCTAAGATATCGATATCCTAAAGTTCGTGGACGGGGTCTACGAGCTTGGCCGACCCTTGTGATCACGTCCAATCGGCATTGCAGAAGGGCCCTAATTGATTTCCTTGTTTGCTATCGTGACGTGTAGGGTCGTAGGCCGTCAGGCGTTAACATCTGACAGATGCCGTTTGGACTCGGTCCATTGCCAAGGCCACGTATGGGCAGTGCTTACGGGGTGTCGTGGTCGAAAGCTCCTCAGAGCCAAGAGAATAAAAGGAGTCCGAGTTCAACGCTTGATAAGTTGATAAGTCGTGAGCGAGCTCGAAATGGCGCAAGGCGATATCATATTCGACAAGAGCACACATGTGTGGTTTTCCGTATTTTTATCGTCCTTCATAGACGTGATGTGCAACACCTAGGCAACTTTCGCAATGGATTTGTCTCCGGGTATGTATCATTGCATGACGCCCCAGCGACGGATTGACCAGATACGCGATACATTCATGACTGTAACACGTTTCCGACCGTTTCAAATGTCATACCAGCGCGCTTCCAAATGTTCAACTCACATACAAGTGCGAGTGGACTGCTAGAGTTGGCGATGACGAGACCAACTCAGCAAACGTGCAACCAACCCACAGGTCGAAACTCTGATCATGTTACGGCTGGTTGTGCGAATTCTACCCACGCCATCAACTTGAACCTGCCAGCTTGCCCGCGTAAGTGCAGATGAACACCGTACGTCTGTGCCTATCCCTGTCCGGGTCAGGAATTTTGAGAGAATTTATGCCACTGTGGGCAGCCGCACCTCTGACTTGGGCAGTGCCTGGACAAAAGTGACATGTCATTTCCATGACACTGTCAAGTGAGGTGATCTTACTCCAATGTGGAAGGGACGCTTCACAGGCTACGTCGAACGAAGATCCCCTTGACACCGAAAAGCGACGAATGTGCGGATCCACACCAATCGTGGCCCTCGCACGGGATCCCCTCGGTCACAATATGACCATCGCTTATAAGGCTCGTTATTACAGTGAGACCTCCGTTCGCGCGTACTCCCTTCCCGCACCCCCTGGGGCGCTTTCTTTCGGATGGCTAACGAAGCCGAGCGGGATCGCGAAAGACTCTCAAAATCCTACGCTCAGAGGAACAGACTCGATGAAGTGACCCTTGTCAACGAGGGCCGTCGCATGGCCTTGGGGAAGATCGACAATGCACGTTTTTCGTACGGTGGTGCTTTGGTCTTTTTCCCTTCCATTCATCTCTCCCCAGTTGGGTCCATGTAAAGATATGCCTCATCACAGGCGTCGGTTTCTTTACCGACGCGTCAGTACACCATATATTCTCATGGGGTGTACTGATTCCTTTCTAGCTACGACGCATTCGCTATTGCCATTATCGCCTCAATGCTCGGTTATGTCAGTGGCGATGAGAATGGTAAGCAGGCTTCTCTTCCTTTATCCTCTGGTACATTCTCACGTTGCGCTTGCAGGTGACCTCAGTGCCTGGCAATTAACAGGTCTTAAAGCCGCAACACCAGTTGGCAGTCTGATTGGCCAGCTCGTCTTTGGATGTCTTGCGGATACTTTTGGTCGTAGGAAAATATGTGAGTGATGGACTAGTAACCCGCCCAACCCCTTTCTCAACCGTCCATCAAAAGACGGTGCTCAGCTCGTCTTCGTCGTTACCGCCACCTTTGGCCAAGTCCTTGTTGGCCCTGGGGAAGCAGTTAGTGTCGTCGGTGTTCTCATCGTCTGGCGGTTTATAGTAAGTACTTGCGAAACCCTGTCCAGGGACTCATGATCATGCCGGGAACCTACCAGATGGGGATAGGTTATGGAGCTGGCCACCCTCTAAGTGCTATCATCATGTCTGAGTTTGCCCCAATTCGAAGCCGTGGTCGTCTCATGACTGCGGTTTTTGCCTTTCAGGGATGGGGCCAACTCGGTGCGCTCGTAGATTATTCTAGATGTTGTTTGTTGACGAGCCAATCTGTAGCTGCCGGTCTTGTCGGAATGATCGTTGTCGCTGCGTATAGAGACGCGATTCGCAACGCTGACTACCCCAGTGCCCAACCCATTGACTATATTTGGCGCATTCTCGTTGGCCTTGGGTGTGTCTCTGGACTAATTGCATATTGCGTCCGCTTCACCATCCCTGAGACACCTCGTTTCACCATGGATATTGGGCGCAATATTACTCGGGCAACTCGCGATATCAAGAAAACTCTGAATTCGCACAATTTAGCCGGTCATGCGGCTGAAGAGCAATACATCATGGTAACTCGCCCATCCTTTGCGGACTTTACCATGCATTTCTCCAAATGGCAAAATTTGAAAGCGCTCATTGGCATAGCTTACTCCAAGTTCGCACTCGACGTGAGCGCCATTTCGCTCGTGGTTGTATGCATGTCCTGACACTCGTGTAGGTACCCTTTTACTGTCTTATCCTAAATAGTTCCGCCATTCTAACGTATAGCAACTTTGGGAAAGTTAGCGGCAATAGCCCCGACGCCGTATATCAAAGTCTCTTCAGAATTTGCAGCGGATGCGTTGTATTGGTCGTCGCCGGCTTCATCCCAGGATTCTGCATGTCTTTCCTTTTCATTGATTCATGGGGTCGAAGGTCAATCCAGCTTGTGGGCTTCGTCATGCTTACCGCCCTTTTTTTGGCCATGGGTATGTCCTTCGTCGCACATCTGCGCTGATACATTCATTCCCATCCATAGCCTTTGCTTACGTTCCCCTGAATTCAACGGTTCCTGGCCAGCGCGCCTTTATCATCCTATACTGCTTTGCCAACTTCTTTCTCAACTTTGGTCCAAACACAACCACGTTCATCTTCCCCGGGGAAATGTTTCCCACTCGGTACCGCTCCACAGCGTATGGCATCTGCGCAGCATGCGGGACCATCGGCGCGATCGTTGCGCAGCTCGGATTTGGCTGGTTGCTGAACAAGGTCGAAGATATGCAGGTCGTGTGAGTATGGCCATCATTGTTGTGTGTGTCCCTCTAAGACGCACGCGGTGAACACAGCTTGGAGGTGCTCTCCTTTGTCATGTTGACTGGCGTCATCTCGACGCTACTCATCCCGGAGACGAAAGGGAAGTCACTCGAAAATCTCTCCAACGAGAATCAACTGTTGTATGTCACTGGCGTGCTCGAAAGGGGAGTTCCATCGGGTCGTTGGTGAGAAGAATATCATTGTCATCTGGGCGCTCCGCGGTAATTCAGTGGTTGACCTTGGTGGCGGATATATATGTACATAGTGCTTGCATTTTCTGCGCTCAGATTCAGCACCTGGGTACTGTATATTGGTTGTACTTCTCGCGCGTCGGCTTCTCCGCGCATTTAGGAGGGTACTTGAAACATAAAGTCTGATTACTGGCTTCTTTGTACTGTTCGTTTGTAGCACTCACTGGGAATGTACTTTGTTTAGATCCTTGTATATTGCATGTATCCTGTGGATCTTCCACATCATTTTGTCATCACCACTGGGGACTCTATGAAGAGCACAAGACCGAGGACCTGGTCAAAAATGCAGTTAGGTAGTTGTCGGTTGGGAACGCGACGTGGAAGTTAGCCGTGAGTTGATAGTAGGACGCTTATGGTCCGGCAGGACTGAGAGCGAAGTGCAAATAGCCTTCCGTTTTGACAATACGGGTACATCCTTGAAGTATTACAATGCCCCCCCGGGATGCATGGAAAGCAATTCGTGCAACATGACGAATCTATCCTATAAGCTGACGCACGACAAGAATCTCCTCAGCGGACAGCTGGTCCACGTTCGTAGCAAAATTGTTGACATTCCTTGCCGCGCAGTCTTTGAAAAACGTGACGATATGTTCCTGCCACGTCATCAGCGTCATCATGTTCCACTCTGAGGGGGTAAGGGCGTTTACCTTCATGTCGATCTGGGATATAGGATCACTCTTGAGATCTTCGTCGTCGCTCTCATCGAGGATGTCATCATTGTCGAAATTGGCGCCACGTGGACCAAGCATTTCAGACAGGAAGGCAAATTCGTCCTCTTTAAGACCTTGGTGTTGCTGCTCTTCCTCTGTCCATTCTTCGTCTTCGTCGTCAGAGTCTACGAATCCCTCCCCACCAGGGAAGGAGATCGATTCAGATTTCGAGCGGAGGTCATGAATTAGCAACTTGAGTGCTTTGACGGGGAACGTCACAGATGTGAATTCGTGGGGACCTGTGGAAACGAGAAGTCAACGGATGAGAACAGTGCTAACCAACACGCCACAAAAGCACGTAGATTATACGACGATGGAAGTTACACGCACTCGTCTTTGTCCGGGACCTCGTCATAATAACTACCAGGGTAGAATCGCAATCGGCAACCGTTGAGACCTAACCCACGATCTAACACCCGACAAGGGAAATCCACTCACCATTTTTTGTCTCAGACTTGATAATAATGTCCCCTTTAACCAACAAATTCTGCAAACTAGGGCGGCCAGACACGTAGAGCTGAGAGAGTGTTAGAGTACTGATCCTCGCCGGCCAGAAACCTTGGAAGGTCTCCGCGTTCTCGCACCACGTCTGGATTAGGATATCGAGGGCGGTCCGACCCTGTGTAGTCGTTGACTCAAGCATACTCAACACTGTATCTGCCTGGTTGCGTATCAAGAACACATATGGAATTATTAGACTTTGCAAGAAGGTGGCGGTCTTGGCCGTGAGCATCCGTTGCACCATAGCGTGGAGGAGTTCGGGAAGTACGGGAAGTACAGCATCCCCCGCTCGACGGAGGACATGGATGATAAGGTCACCAATAACGAGACCACCTGATTCATCCTCGCTTCGGAGGAGTGTGGCAATCAGCTTCAGGATGTGACCAAGCCCGGATTGTCCAGAGGGATCGTGCCATGCTAAAATTTGCGAGCAATCTTTCCGGACGATCAGTGTGAGGCAAACGACACCGTTCTGCACGAATCGTGGATGAGACATTGGGCGCTTATGTGGAACAACACACCTGCAACACATCTCTGTCCTCAGCACCTTGAAGGCAACTAAAGAGGTTCGGAGCAAGAAGTGCAAAGAATCCGTCCCCAAGACCATTTTCTGGAGCCCCCCGGATGAGGCTAGAAATGAGGTCAATTGCTGAACCTGCGATCCAGGATTCCTCATGCTTTGCAGTAGCGATTGAGGTGCAAAGAGTTGGTAACGCTTGTTTTACAACAGTCTCGTACACGCCGGAAGCGGACGATTTCGCGAGCGAAGTAAGGATATCAGTAAAAATAGAAAGGAAGATGGGATCTAACAATGATATCGTCATGTAGTTCACTTCTTTAGTTGCCTGGACAAACCTTTATTGTTCTTTGCCCAGACTTCCAAAGTCGCAAGCACAAGGGAGTTCGCCAAGTCAGTTGTAAGCCATGATGCTTTGTCGACATCAAGGACAACCGACACGGTGCTCAGAACCAAAGATAGGGTATCTTCCGTAGTCACAAGCAGGAAAGGTCCGAGATCTTGTGCAATCCGATCCACATATGGTTTCAGGACAGAGTCTTCAGCTCCCTGGCAGAAGCTAGAAGAATCTGCGTGAGCCTGCAAATCAACTGAACACAGAAATTGGTTTACTTGTGTACGGCTTTTACTGCGGAAACTTTTACTGGGATGCTAGAGGAATTGGATTCAATGGCCGTCATCGCTGCCTCAAGGTATTGCCCAGCCATTTGCAAGGGTAAAAGCTTTGCGAACTGACTCGCAAAAACAAAACCCCTGCCTTGCAAGAAAGGGAACTCTTACAAGCAACATGAGTAAGAGAAAGAATATCAATACACGTTTACTGACCGGTTTGGTTAAGAAGTGAAGGTATGACATTAGCAAGCAGATGTTCAATATCAAGAGGTTTTTGACGGCCGGAATCTTGTTCGTCTTCGATGCATTCAAGAATGTCCTCTGCTTGAGAACCGATGGCCGCGAGGCCGGCTTCCAAAGGCTTCCACCTGTCCTTATGAATGAGTCGATGATCTGGTCAACGTCGAAACAAACTTACCAAGACGGCATCCCCGCCTCACGCATGATTTGACACGAGCCTATGATTTGTTGCAGATTATTCTGGAATGTGACACAAACTTCTGCCGGCGAGCGACCCAAGATAGTCTGTATGTGAATCATTGTATCGGTCCAGTGGAGGCAAGGAGTGGCATCGCACGTTCAGTAACCCAAATCCAGCGACCCGAACGCCATAGACCTCAGTTTCATCCTCTTCTTGAGCAACAAAAGCATTTGCATTCGTTGCCCAGGTGTCTGCCTACGCGAGCTCTGTCAATGCTACGCCCATTATAATCGAAATGGAAAGCACCCACGTCTTCCGCAGTCATTTGGGTGAATTGGAAAGTCACACCAACTAAATTTGTGAGGTTTTGCCTCTCAGGCTCAAGCCATTTTTTCGCCCTTCCTCCGCGTACGATGTTGGAGACGAAATCAAACAAGGGGCAGATAAGATATGGAAGTTCGACGGCCTCCTCTTCACTTGACCCGGGTACTGATTCAGTCGCGTTGACATAGTAAGTCTCGTAGGCAGAGAAGATGTTCTCGAGATAGATGAGCGAAGAATCTAAGAATGATTCGACGTAGACCTTCAACCCGCGAGGAAATGCGGTATTTATAACATCTAATGCCTGCAAATCCGTGTGCATGTTAGAGATTACACGGTTCCAGACATATTTATAGACTCACTTTGAACACCTGAATGCCAACAGTTAGTCCATCCCAAGTGGGCTGGTTCAGTATATTGTTGATGGAGAGTCCCAAGATTTCCTTAAACGTGTCAAGCCAGATGGGCAGGATGTTCTCTGTGGCTTCCTTCACGGCTTGGGGATGCTGCTCCTTCACCATATAGAGTGCGGTGACACACTGGCAGAAGACGGAGACACTTCTCGAACGGGTCAACGGGCTGTGCCGCTGGAGTAGTATTAAATATCGTATAATATAGAACATAGAGGCAGGTTCACCTGTACATCATTCAGGATGGCAAGGAGCACTGGAAGTAATTGACGAAGCACAGGTAGAATTTGATCTTCTGTGAGATCCGATTTGATGAACTCAGTCAACACTTGCATTGCACCGTGCACGGAGTTGGGAGAGCTGGACGAAATTAGTTCGATAAGGCCATTGAGCAGCTCTGGATATTCATCTGGCCAGTCGCAGGATGCAATCGAGGACAACACATGGGCCTGCGTAGTGGTGTCAGATTCGTGAGTATATAAGTAGCTGCGACTGCCAACACTCAGTGATCTAATTTTTCTATCGGGATCGGAAAGGCCATTAAAGACAGCTGCGCGAATCTGCGCCTTTATCTACAGAAGCGTCAACTAGAGATCAGATGTGGGGAAAACAAATCCACCTCGACGGGTGGCGCTTTTCCCTTGAACTGAGGAAAGTAGGGAGACCATCGCTCAGTCACATACTTTCGGAGGAGGATGCTCGCAGAGTATAGGACACACGAACATCAGACGGGGTCCGAAGAATAAAGATTGAAAGAACCTATCTGTCGAAGGGAAAGATTCGCGTTTTGGCCCAGTACAAGCTGTGACAGCACCAAACCCGCCTCTGGATACGCGTCGAGACGCCATCAGATCACGATGCTACGGTCTGTCAGCCTCGATGAGACTTGCCTGGGTGTTGGAGCACCTCCGAAAGCCTGAGCTCCGCCGCCACCCTGATATTTGGATCGGTGTTGAGGGTATCTGCCAACAATTGCTGTACGTCGGGCGTCGACATCGTCGAGGAACGATGGAACTCTGTCCTTGCCCTTGCGTTTCGCTCGTTCACGTGTTGTGTGGACGCGTCCGTGGCGGCAATTGCCGCGAGGTAAACTCAGTGAAGTGGGCCCCGTTGCAAATTGGGTTCCGCTCGGACTCCTCCTTCTTTCCTACCACTATCATTTCGGTTTGAAATCTGCTGACCCTACCACAGATTGTGATGGCTCCCAGGAAACGGGTTCAGTCTCAGTCAGCCTGCGCCGCACAAGCGCCAGGCGATAACGTCAAGAAGCGCAAAGTCGCCGCCTGTGCCGCTGAAGCTTCCTCAAGGAAGAGGAAGTGTGTCTCAGATAGGACCGATGAAGCCGAGACCTCTCACGTCGATCAACCGAAAGCTAAGAGACCTAAGTGGGGTCGAGTTGTGGGCAGACTTGCTGGCCTCATGGAGATGCCTATGGATATCTTGTTTGAGGTACGCCCCTGACTGTTATTTTCAGTACGTGCTTCACGAACCATCCATAACTTAGATATTTGGACACCTCATGCCACTTGATGTGTTGCGCCTTGCACGCACCACAAAGCAATTCAGACAGTTGCTCATGCATCGTTCCTCCGCGTCGATTTGGATAACTGCACGCAAAAACGTGCCCGACTTGCCAGACTGTCCTCCTTACATGAGCGAGCCCCAATTTGCAAATCTAGTTTTTGATACACATTGCCATGTTAGATTCGCTCCTTTCTACTATCACTTCGAGCTTCTCTGACCACCGTCCAGGAATGTTTGTCGCCGAACATTCGATCGCTAGAGTGGCGGATTGGGCGGCGTATATGCTCTAAATGTGCCAAGGAATGGTAGGTGTTATATTTTCTCGTCTCCATATTGTTGTTCACCCCTCTGTCCCAGCATGGTGGAAGATTACTCGCTTAGTTTTGGCGAGTCTGTATACAAAGCAGTCCCCAGTAAATACGGCAGTGAGTGACGTCAGTCCTCATCCCTCTGCGGTCGTTAACTGTTTCTCAGAACGTGGACGGCCTTCCTATTATTCCAAAGATCTACACGAATTTCAGTCGAAGAGGTCATCGTTTACTGATCCCGAAGAGCGCGACAAGTTCGTCAAGGAACGCCAAGCCTTGGTCATTCAGATGGAAAAGGTGGTACAACATTTACGCAGCTTATGTGAGGTTATCACTGACCATTAATCTGTATTAGCACGGCGCTTTACTCGAAACCTGGGCCGCTAACCAGGCTAAGGATCGTTCGGAACAACTCGACGACCTTCGGCGCGAGAGAAAGGAAGCGTAAGACGTCTGCCCAATTGTTTGAAGAGCAACCTAAAAGGCCACGTAGGATTATTGAGAAATTAACAGAACTTGGCTGGGGACCTGAGATCGGGCAGATCCCTTATCATGATGACTTGTCTCACCATAGACTCGTCAGGCAACCGACTCGCTTGACACCTCGTAGTAGGTTACCCCTACTTTCAGCGGCAATGTTGATCTCAATTATTTAAGTTTGGGCGAATATACAGGGCGAGATGGTCAATTTCATGGAACGCATGAAAGCGCAGCGTCTTGAGCGCGAACGCAAAGCCTTGGTCATTTCTCGCAAGAGGATTGCAGTATCCATACTACGCGCTTACAAGATTTCACGTCTTCCCTTGGCAGATGTCATGCCTGAGCCGATGGATTTCTGTGCTATTTCTCAGGTTCTGGAAATCCTTGAGCTTCCCATGGAGACACAAGTGACAGAAGACACATTTGCTCCAATCGTAGAGAAGATGGACGAACTTATTGCCGAATGGCGTACCCGAATCCTGGGATCGCTCGTCCAGAAGGTCAAAGATTCGCTGTATCCCCATAAGCCTCGAGTCAGCCGCCCAAGTGAAAGTACCGACACCGTATCGACGGATAATGTAGCGAGTTCCTCCGTAGATCCCATCGGCAAAGGGAAGGCCAAAGCTGTTGAGCCTTCCATCCCGGACGACTCCCGGATCATTCAAGATCTTTCACTGGCCACTTCAGTTTTTGTTTGCAAGTGCTGCAGTCCTCGCTTTGGTATCTTCTGTGATTATACAACGCTTATTTCGTCTGACACCGACTCTACCTCGTCAGAAGATGACCTTTTCGACTCTTTGAGTTTGGGTTTTGGGCCACGCCGCGCACGTTCGAGGTTCAACCCACTTTTCTTCCCCAAGGTCCTAGGACATCGTTGCCTGACGAAGCAACATGGATTCAACTGGGATAATCCCAGCGGGGATCCTACCAAGCACTATGATTACCCATTGGGCAATCGTACCCGGTGGACTAGCCATCTCCTCCAAGTGGATGAGAAAGCCGGTAAAATGGCCGCAAATGTTGTTGCGATTTGTGGCCTGGATCCCGGGACGGCAACGGCTGCTGAGATGGACCAACTGAATTGTCGGTTGGCCTGTCTCGAATGCCTTCAGTGGTCAGATGACGAGTGGGACCAAGCCAAGGCACAGGTCTTTGGTTGGCGCGCGGCAGTAAGCCCCACTTTGATACCTTGGCATTCCTGAACTTGAACTGACGGTTGACCAGGTCGCGCACAATTGCCGCTCCCACCCAGGAAAAATAAACATCGAATGGAAGTTGATCGATGATGAACTTGCACCTGATGTCGTGGATCTCGATGAAAAATACAGGGCTTGCTATGCCCTTTCGGCCGCTAGCTTTTTCCATGGCTTACTGCCAGATGACTTACACAGTAGTACACCCGAAGAAGCGGTCTGGCTTTGTGCACATTGTATGGACCTTCCGACCGAAACCGAGTGCATGGAACTCTCTAAAATGAAGGGTCATCTGAATTTGACGTATGTTGACGCCATCCTTCTAACGTACGCTTAGTTTAACCATCTATGTTGAAGGCATTCTATCTCGGAACCGCAAGAAAACCAAGACTACTATAAAGACTACGAAGGCTCTCAAGGTCGCAGAGCAAGCACACCCCGTCTGTCGATTTCCCTCACCATGGAGAGACCAGACCACGTCCCTGCTCCGGGTGAAAGACACTTCTTCGACCCGTGGTGCATGGGATTCTCGGAGGATGAATACGAAGACGACTATTACGATGACGATTTCTTCTTCTGATCACAGTATCCTCTTTGCGGTCCCACTTGATGAGCTGGCAATTCAATGTAGACTATGTCCCTGGTATTTTCGCATTGTACGTTCCCCGTTATGTTACGAATCCCTTCTATTGGTTAAAAAACATTATCATTGTGCGTAATGTCGATTGTCGAATAATTTTACTTCACCAAATTGTGCACATCTTATGGAGCGTTTGGGTAATTTGGTGCACCCGTCAAAAAGTCAAATTGCTCAACACCTAGATAACCAACTCTCCCTCTACACTACCCTGGTCAAGACCCAATCGCGGAAGAATCGCCTCGTAACGATCCCGATCCAAACGTTTAAGATACCGGAGGACCTTGGCTCGGTCATGGACGAGTCGACGCAAAGCTCTTCGGTTCGCTACGTCCTTTCGGAACTGGAGCAGATGCGACCACAAATTGCGGATACGGTATGACAGAAGTGCAGCTGGAGAATAGGCAGATAAATATCAGCGTAGGATTTAGACACGATCGCGTACCTTGAACCTCTGGTCGTCCTGTGTCATTTGGTTGTTCAGGAGAAGAAAAGGCTGCGATGATGCGTCTGCGATTTTCATGGGCAAGGCCTTTTGCGTTCGCGTTCCTGAGATCGACCAGCCGAGCGAACATGTTGGCCTTTTGCAGCTCCTCTTTCATGGCCACTTTCGTGCGCTCCACCGTATCCTCGTCGAAAGTGGTGACACCCCTCTCAACTGTCAGGGCGGGCAAAACCTCGAATATCAGTTTCTTGTCCTCCCCTCCCTCCATCCCAAAGTTCAGGTGTGATGGCATGTCTACCTCCCCATCGAAAAGACGCAAAGTCTCAGGTTGGGCGTCTTGAGAGTAAACATCATCCAGAGCCAAGATGGTCTTTTGAAGGTCACATCCTACCCACTTATCTTCTTTGTTGTATTCGGACCCAAGGACGACGTATAGACGAGCTGCGTCTTTGGCATGTTTGCGATCTACCTTGGCCTGTAGCTTCGAGACTGTCTTCTTTGGAGCTTGGAGCTTGGCTCGACAGACGGCGGTGGTATGCAGCTCTGCCCGGCTCGGGGACGCGAGATAACGCGAAGCTCGATACAAAATAAGATTGTTTCATACATAACCTGTTCAGAATGGCTCACCTTGTGTGATGCGCGACCTGAACATGCAATACAGTATTGCACTCGTGACGAGTAGCGAAACGACCCAAAACTTGTGATCGCGTTTGGCCGGCTAATAGCACCGTGAGAATGGAAGTAGCCGAACGCGTATAAGAACCCTTTTCGCTAGAATTTCCGTTTTTTCTTCAAGGGAGAATGCCACGCTGCGCGATGTAGACCACTTCACCGTCGATGACAGTGCCAGTGACTTCGCATTGCAAGTCCTGATCTCTCGAGAATACCCACCAGCTTAGGAAGTGTCGTTTCGACGCTTTTGCAGGACACGGCATGTCGACATCAGTCTGGAACATATTTTCCTGATTTTTTTTTTCTTAGTCTATGGGCTTATTACGCTCGATGTATTTGAGTCTTGCAATAGAACAGTCATGCTCACAGACCCGTCTGCATGCCTCCCTCGATGGTCTCAAGGGATAGTCCCAGATATTGGGAATCTTGATTGATGAAGGTATCGCCTATGTCATTCAATACATTCGATGCGGTTGAAGTGTCTAATCAGCGTTGGCAAGGTTACACTCCCTTTCTACATTTGCGAGCAATTTCTCCCACTTCCCGTCATGAAGGGAAGCAATCCTCTGCCACTCGTTATCATGGAAAACTTTTTTGAGCCAAAGAGAATGCGCCGCGAGGATGATGTCCGCATAGCAAAGAGTATTCCCCATCAACCACTCGCCCTCAACCTTGTCGTACCATGACTTCGCGGCACCATAGTAACTCTTCCCAAAATTCTCCCAGTAAGCCTCGCGACTCGGTCCTTCGAGAGACCATTCATCAAACTTCGTTCCCAATTGTGCTTCTCTGGTCTCGATAAAGCGTTCTTGGCTGCGCTTATTCAAAATCTGCGAAGAGCGCACAAATGCGAACCCGAGAAAAGGTCTCAGCAGCATGCTCGCTGCAGAGTCTAAAGCAGCGATCAAGCCTTTGGAACCCTCGGGGAAAATAGGCTTTTCGGGGTAAGTCTTGTCGAGGTACTCCGCGATCGCCCAGGAATCGGTGACGAAAGCACCAGTGTTGGGGTCTCTGAGAACAGGTAGAGTATACCTTTCGCTTCCGTCCCCTAGTTTGTTGGGCGGTGCACCGATCTCCTTGAGTTTGGGAGCGACGTCAGAATACTCGATCCAGACAGTCTCGAACGGAAGGTTCTTGTACCCCAAGACGAGTCTGGAATGTTCATTAAGTGATGCGACACCTGGGGTTCTCGCTCTCTCACCTTGGCTTGCCAGGGTTGGGCGACCATGTGTGATCGGGGAGTTCGGAGGGAATGTCGTAGAGGACGAGTGGCAACATCGCGAGGTATGTTGCATGCTCCGATTCATCTGCGCATCTTTTATCTTGGAGGGCAGCCTACGCAGCACCTTTTGCTTCATCAGCATCTTTGGTCAGCCGCCGCTCTCATCGTCACGCGGTTTTTTCTCTGCATCCGGTTCGCTAATATCAGGGTGTCTATCTAGTGACGCTACAGTGATTGGCGCCGCGGGATCCGGCAGCCACGGACAATGTAGTCGGTCATAATGCGCGCAGTTGGGACAGCCAAAAACCACCTATTACAAGAAACATGTATGACCTCCGCGGTAACTTCAGCTCACTAGCGTGTATTTTCTCTCAGATGCCAGTCAGTGCGTTGTCTCGTACCGAACATAAGTATTACGTGATAACCTCCCGACCCAAAACTGAGATCAGAAGAACGCGGAACCGTCAGGGGCGCTTTTCCATATAACACCGCGGGACCCCGAGGAAGGCATGATGTCGACAAAGAGACAAACGGCGGCATGCTTGTCCAATACCATGTTTCCAAAGTAAAATCTTAGAAGAGAGAGCTCCTTGCTATGAGGATTTAAAGGCAGTCGGGCCGAACTCCAAGGCGAGACTCCCATTCCAGGGCAAGGGTGGAAACGTCATCAGTTGGTGTATTGCAGAAAGCCGGAAGCGAAGTAAAGTCTAGCCGTGCTTAGCGGCTGATCAACGGTGGCCCGGTGCGTATTCGAGTATTAGAGTGCCCTTCTTTCGGGTTACTGAGAATGAAGGAATAGAAAACCCTAGGCAGTACGAGAGTGATGCTGCAGACTGCGCTTGATGACATCCTGTCTCGTAATAAACATCTTATGGCATTTTTAGATAACGAGCGAATATTTGCAAGGTAAGCTCTGGTTTGAAATACACTGCCAACGAGGGTATCGTTCACGTACACCACCTTCGTATGCAATGATGCTATCAAGGCATTGCCCGATTATACATTCGATTCTACGGGTGTTGCTGGTGTCTAATCAAGGTTGCATTCCCTCTCTACGTCCTTGATCAATCTCTCCCACCTCCCATCGTGAAGGGAAGCAACCCTCTTCCACTCGTCGTCATGGTAAATTCTTTTGAGCCAAAGAGAACGAGCCGCCATGATAATGTCCGCATAACAAAAGGTGTCCCCCATCACCCACTTGCCATCAACCTTATCGTACCACGTCTTCGCAGAACCATAATAACTCTTCTCAGTGATCTCCCAGTGACCATCTCGAGTAGGTCCTTCGGGAGACCATTCGTCAACCTTCGCTCCCAGGGCCGCTTCTCTGGTCGTGATGAAGTATTCTCGGCTGCGTTCGTTCAAAATTTGCGACGTGCGCAGAAGACAGAATCTGAAAGAGGCTCCTCTCAGAGCCTCCATCGCGGAGTCCAAGGATGCGATCAGGCCTTCCGAACCCTCGGGGAAAACAGGCTTCTCTGGGTAGGTCTTGTCGAGGTACTTCGCGATCGCCCAGGAATCGGTGATGAAGGCGCCGGTGTTGGGATCTCTGAGAACAGGCAGAGTATACTTTTCGCTGCCGTCTCGCAGCTTGAAGGGTGCTGCGCCCATCTCCTTGAGTTTGGGAGCGATGTCGGGATACTCGATCCAGACAGTTTCAAACGGAAGGTTCTTGTACCCCATGACGAATCTGGGATATTTATTGAATGACGCAGCACCACGGAGTCACTGATTGCTTTCGCACCTCGGTCTGGCAGTGTTAGGCGACCATCTATTGCCAGGGAGCTTAGAGGGAATGTCGTAGAGGACGAGTGGCAACATCGTGGAGTGTGTCGTTTGTTCCGCTTCGTGCCTCGTATCTTTTATGTGGTGGGTGGCCTCGGCAACGCCTTTGGCTTCTTCAGCACATTCGATCAGCTGCCGCTCCAATCGTCATACGGGTACTATTTTCTTCCCGTATTGCTTCCGTCGTGGGTACCTATCTGATCGCGCAGTTGATGTGGTGGGAGTCTAGTCTTAGGATCGGACGCTGGGGACGTTGATAGTGTAATCCACACTGTTGGATCTACGTATTACGAGCAACACGTTTTCATCATATGTAGTTTCGACAAGGAAGAGGCGCTGCTTTTTGCTCAGCTGTTGCTACCGTCAGGGGTTCTTCCCAATATGGTACCGTGTGAAACTATCACCATTTGTCCCTCGAGGCGTTTCTGAGTAGGACACACAACCCGTTCTGCAGCATGGCGCCGACAAAAAAACGAGCAGCGGCGTCCTCGTCAAAGACGCGCTCCTCCTCTTCCAAGGATATATCGCTCAAAAAAGTGAAAGGAGAGAACTTTTATCGCGATGCGAAACAAGCCGGTCGAGCCAAGATGCTCACGGGTGGCAAGGCGGTCCGGGACAAGGATGGAAACGTTATCAAGGCTGCTGCCTTTCAGAAAGGTGAAAACGAAACCAAGCCGGGTCGTGTGCAGCCCGATCGACGGTGGTTTGGTGCGTGCTCCAGTGCTGATGCGTTTTTTGTTCAGGTTCCTGAACGAATAACAGGAAACACGAGAGTGATATCGCAGACTGCGCTCGATCACTTTAGGTCGAGTCTTTCCACCAAAAAGGATGACCCATATTCCGTCCTTTTGCGTCGTAATAAACTCCCTATGGCTCTTTTGGATGACGCAGCCAACCCTAACATCCGCAAGGTAAGGTCTCGTTGTGGTTAATTTATATGACTTGATCCCATTTATATGTAGCGATCGCACATCGTGGAAACCGAACCATTTGGTGAGACATTTGGTCCTAAAGCTCAGCGAAAGAGACCGAAGTTGGATGTCGGAACATTTGAGGAACTTAGCAAAATTGGCGCGGCAACAGCTGAGCGGGCTGAAGACCTCGTGGAGGGGTCGCCAGGTATTAGAGTTGTCTGTGCACAACTCTTTTATTGACAGCACCTCCAGCAGATTCACAGCAAATCTTGGTCGGGGATTTCCAGCCGATACACGCTGATTATATCGAGCCGATCTTTGCAAAAGGGACCTCGCGGCGGATATATGGAGAGTTGTACAAAGTAATCGACTCCTCAGATGTCGTTTTGCACATCTTGGATGCCCGTGACCCACTCGGGACGATGTGCGAGTCGGTATTGGAGTACTTGAAGAAGGAGAAGGCCCACAAGCAAGTTGTCTTGGTTATCAACAAGTGCGATTTAGTGCCTAACTGGGTCACTGTAAGTGTAGGCATCTATCACATTCGGTCGAAACATGAATCTTTTTCTAATAGGCAAGATACATACAACACCTTACTCCAAGGTACCCTACGATTGCCTTCCACGCGTCGCCGAATCACTCCTTCGGAAAGGGTTCTCTCATACAACTTCTTCGGCAGTTCTCACAGCTTCACTCAGACAAGAAGCAAATCTCCGTAGGTTTTGTCGGGTACCCCAACGTTGGAAAGAGTAGTGTAATCAACACTCTCAAGAGTGGCAAGGTTTGTCGCGTCGCTCCGGTTCCTGGAGAAACCAAAGTTTGTCGCATCTTCTTAGCATTATAATCGGGTACCTGATGCATATTCTCGTTTTAGGTCTGGCAATACATCACGTTGACCCGACGGATCTATCTTATTGACTGTCCTGGCATTGTACCCACATCTGCACACGATTCGCATACCTCTACGGTTCTCAAGGGCGTAGTGCGCGTCGAGGCGTTACCCACACCGTCCGAACATATACCCGCATTAATGGCGCGCGTAAAGCCGCTTTATCTCTCCCGGACGTATGACACCCCCCTTCCTGATCCAGACGACCCGACGCAGGGATGGGACCCAGAACAATTTTTGAATTTGCTAGCCAAGACCAAAGGGCGGCTTCTCAAAGGTGGTGAACCAGATGTGGACGGTGTTGCCAAGATCATACTTACCGATTGGGTCCGGGGCCGTATACCGTTTTTCGTTCCGCCACCTGAAAGGCCCGAGGAACTCAACATAGCCGAGGCGAAATCAAAAACTAAAGGCAAGGCCAAGGAAATGGCAGAGGAAAAGGAAGAAGTCATGAGTGTCAAGCAAAACCTCAATTCGATCATACAGAAGAACACCTTCCTCGCTGAGGACATCAGACCTATGGAGGGCGCTGGAGCCGATGGAGCGGCCTTATCGGACGGGGGTTCCCATGTCGAAGGATCAGGGGCGTCGGAGGATGCATCCGATGTTGATGACGACGCGGGGCTCTCATGGAATGACGTGTTTGAAGAGGAGGGTCACTCCAATACCGTTATCCAATCTGCTAAAGGTAGGCGCTTGCAACGCGCGGTCCCATTGGTCGATCTAATCATTCTGATAGGAGATACGTCCTCGGACGAAGAGTTGCCTGCGCCTCCCATGAAAGAGCCTCGAATGAAAACTAGCAAAGTACTTCGCTTCTTATACCGCATTTCCGGATGTTCACCTCTATTGTAGACGAAAGCCCAGAACTTTTACACGCGTGCAAATGTGAAGAACAAAAACCGTGGCAAGGCGGCACTACTCAAGTCATTACCGATCGGCAAGAAAGGCGAGGGTCGGAAGCGTCGCTGAGATCTAGACCTCGCATGTATCATTCTGGACCTCGCACCAAAAATGAAAGAGCTTATAGCTACGATACGCGAAAATATAGAATGCATTCACCATGCACATTTTCTCCCGCAGTGGCAGTTCTTGATGACACAGGCTTGTTTCATGAGCGCTCGGGAACGGTCGGGCGAACGACAACAGTCGATAATCAGTTTCCCACGACG
The DNA here is from genome assembly GCA_038089815.1 of Sutorius eximius. NCBI lineage: Eukaryota > Fungi > Basidiomycota > Agaricomycetes > Boletales > Boletaceae > Sutorius > Sutorius eximius. The sequence goes on along the minus strand of JBBPLN010000127.1, from coordinate 10,806 downwards.
ATCACGGCGTCCCTATAAGACTCGTCGTGGAGGAAACTTTGATCCTCGCTCTCTCAACCATGTCCGTCACCAAAGTCCACGCGCGCCAGGTAAATTTAACCCGCATATATGCTGGATCGACCACGACGCTCAAGCGCTGTCACTCAGATCTTCGACTCTCGCGGAAACCCGACCGTCGAGGTCGACCTCTACACCGAGAAAGGTGATTTCTCCCACACAAGTATTGATCGAGTCGGGTTTATGGTTTCGACAGGCCGCTTCCGTGCCGCTGTGCCCTCTGGTGCATCCACCGGCGTCCACGAGGCCCTCGAGCTTCGTGATGGTGACAAGGCCAACTACGTTGGAAAGGGTAGGTCGAGGCCGTCTTAAATTCCGAAAGGATGCCTTTAGCCCCTGTTTCAAACAGGTGTCCTCAAGGCCGTCGCAAATGTCAACGACGTCCTCGGCCCTGCGCTGGTCAAGTCTGGCCTTAAGGTTACCCAACAAAAGGAGATCGATGATTTCCTGATCAAATTGGACGGTACCCCCAACAAAGGCAAATACGGTGCTAACGCCATCCTCGGCGTCTCTATCGCGGTCGTCGAGGCTGGAGCTGCCGAGAAGAGTGTTCCTGTGTACCAGCACTTGGCCGAGCTTGCCGGCGTCAAACCACCCTATGTACTTCCTTGCCCGTCTTTCAACGTTATTAACGGTGGTTCGCATGCTGGAAACAAACTCGCGTTCCAGGAATTCATGCTTCTCCCGACCGGCGCTTCCAGTTTCACCGACGCCATGAAGATCGGTACGGAAACCTACCACACCCTCAAGAAGGTTATCAGCGCCAAGTACGGTATTGATGGTTGGTGCAATGCGCGAGTCATATTGTCCTTGCTGACCTGTATCTTCTTCGTCAGCTGTCAACGTTGGTGACGAAGGAGGATTTGCCCCTAACGTGCAGGGTGCCGAGGAATCACTCGAACTTCTCAGCGAGGCCATTAAAAAGGCAGGCTATGAGGGAAAAATCAAAATCGCCCTCGATGTTGCCTCGTCCGAGTTTTACAAAGATGGCAAATACGATCTGGACTTCAAGAACCCCAATTCTGACCCGCAGAAGTGGTTATCTGGAACTGAACTCGCCGAGCTGTACATCAGCTATGTTAACAAGTACCCCATTGTCTCCATCGAAGATCCTTTCGACCAAGATGACTGGGAAGCATGGTCTCATTTCACGAAGCAATGCAAGGTTCAGATTGTTGGTGACGACTTGACTGTGACCAATCCTGCGCGCATCAAGACTGCCATTGAGAAGAAGTCTTGCAATGGCTTGCTTCTCAAGGTTGGTAGTTCAGTGGTTCGGATGCTGTGTAACACTGACTGTGTGCGTCATCAGATCAACCAAATTGGTACCATTTCTGAGTCCATTCAGGCGTGAGTTTCGGCTCTTCCGTTATCTACTACGCATGTTTATCGCGCTTTCAGCGCACAGCTCTCCCAGTCGGACGGTTGGGGTGTCATGGTCTCTCACCGCAGTGGTGAGACTGAGAACACCATTATTGCCGACCTCGTCGTTGCCCTCGGAACCGGCCAGATCAAGACTGGTGCACCGGCACGGAGCGAGCGTGTCGCCAAGTACAATGCACTGTTGCGCATTGAGTAAGCCCACTACACCCTTTGTTTACGTTGTGCTTAGCTGCCTTTCAGGGACGAACTTGCGGGAACAGGCGCGACTTACGCTGGGGGCAAGGGGTTATCTGCAGGTCTGGAAGCTCCCGCTCTGCTTAAAAAGTGAACGATGTGAACTGCGCGTTCCTCCGAGCACTGGAAGAAACTTTGGTCGATATTGTTGTACGATCCACTAGACGCATGTGTTGTGCTTATTGTACACTGACGAGTTGCAGTCGATGTGAATGCAAACATGGGCATTTGTAAACGAACGTGCGAGATAAGATAACATCACGTGATCGCTGCCCGTTTTCGACTTGTTTCCCGTCCTGCTCAATTGTTCTACCTGTCAAGGTGCAGTGCCTTTGTCCTGTGCTATGACTGAGAATGATGAGAAACGCGCCGCCAGCTTCCTTCGTCTGTCCATAAATTGATTCCAATGGCAATGCCGGTGGCATCAGGCCAACTCTCCCGCTCGGCTCCTGCGGCCCTGTTCCCGCGCCATACTCATTACGCCACCTTGGGCAGCCTATATAAATGCGACGCATCCATCCATCTCTCTCTCTCATGTCTACCACATCCACCAAGTCTACCCAGTCTCATCATGATGCACCGAGCGCTCGCCTGAACGAAGGCACTGCTGCCAAAGAAGTGCGCGCTCATGAGCACGCCCGTCATCGCACCAAAGAACGGCGGGAGCACGCGCTGGTCAAGCAGCGCAAGGAGAAGGCTGCCGCTGTGCGCGTGCTGGGACTCAAGGTTGCCCATGGGGTGAAGCTTGTGCGCAAGCTCAGCATGGAGAGCTGGGACGGGAAAGAGCCCGGAGAACAAGGGTTGGTGTCTGCGGTGTCGGTCGAGGACCCAGCGCCGGGGACCCCCACGTCGGCGCACAGACAAGAACAAGAGTATGACGTGGCACTGCCAAGAGATAGTACGAGCTCATTCACGGAGCTAACGTTGGGCGACCTTATCTCGAAGCCGCAGCGACGCAAGGCGAAACGTGAGTGCTCTTCTCTGTGCCGTGGCATTCCGAGTGCTTGGACGGGCATTGCTAATCCGTTGACGTGTTCTCGCGTGTTTACAGAGCTTGATTTCGAATTGATACCTCCGATTCGGGCCGTTATCGCATTGGACGACGCCGAAGCCGACGAGCCATGGGAATACATTACCCGTGCTAGCCTAAACGACGGGTCCGCCTGGAAGGGCAAGTCCTATGCGCAAGCAGCCGTCAGTGCAATGTAGGCGCCATGCCACCCTTCGGACCTTTTTGCCATTAATTATCGATATCCACCACTACCAACTTGCCACGATTTTTCATGACGACCCTCCTTGAGATTTTAGATACGTTCCCTACCAAGTTACGCCGAGAATCTCGGTCTTCAATTAATTCATCTAGCCTCTTATAGTGCTTTTGACAGTTACCTTAGCATTAATCTAGATCAATTGGGTCTGAGTCATGTGAAATGCCAGGTTTCTGAATTTCCGACTGTGAGCGGCCTCGCTCCGAGATACTACACTGGTCTGCGGAGATCTGATTGTGGTCGCAATCTCAGTTTTAGATCGGTATTGGTTGGCTCGGTTTACAGTCGAATGAAGCCGCAGAACACCCGAGCTACTGTGCTTTTTTTAGGTAGTAATTGACAGCAGTCATATGACAAGTATTGACGAGAATGACTACGAACGGGAGCATGTGGATGAGGCGACGCGTCCGCGAGAACCGTGGGTAGATCAAGGCGGTCGGGTTGAAAGGGACGTGACTGTCAGGGGTATGGCATATCTTGTCAATGTTGGCAGTCTGAAGTGTGTACGTACCTCGGTGTGAAACATCTGAAGAATGGAAACTCGTCAGGCACACAGGCCATTACAGAGCGCTTTGATGTTGAACCAAGCCCACGTAAGGGTGCTCGCCATCCGAGCCTTACTGTATAACCAAAGTACGGGAACAGGGGTACGGGTCACCACTCTACGAATTTGGTTTCGTTCAGGTCTAGGAAAAAGGGTCTTGCTCACGCCTGCATTTCGTCCGATTCCGGCGCAAAGCTACCGATCAGTGGAGGCGTGGAAGAATTCTTTTCGATTGTTGGAAGATATGTAACCCATTGTAGCATCGCAGAGATAGTAAAAACAAGCGGGCTCCTGCGTAATATCAAGCAAGTCGCATAAGACCATGATGGCGCTCCGGGACAGTAGAACCTGGGTTGTCAGCAAATGACCGCATTGAGAATAATGCAACTTGATTGTGAGGCGCCCTGCAATGCAACACCACAAGCAAACCATAACACCTTATTCTTTATAATTGTGTACGGCCAAGCCTCAAGGATGTCGTCGATGAATACCAGTGCGTAGCAGTCCCGACTGACCGAGTATAGGCTGACCATTCGGTAAGCCCGGAAGATGGTACTCGGCGCCAACGGCTCTGGGTGGGTATACACAGTGACTTTCCACGTAGACGGAGAGCACCTTTTGAGCGGTGGCAACTACGGCATTCAAAAGTGGCAGCTTGTGGATGGTCAAGGGGTCACAAAACAAACGGGAATCGGCGTGAACATGATTTGTGTCTCGAGGAATCACGATTGGGTAGTATGTGGAACTGGCAACGGAGCAAGCGTGTGGGATGGGGAGGTGAATAAAAAGGTCGTCGAGGTGGAAGATAACGTGGTATATTCAGTGGATGTGTCACTTGATTCCCTCAGATTCGCGACCGCGACCGGACGTGGTGCAAGCATTTGGGACATCAAGACCGGGAAGAGACTCGTCGGGCCACTCGAGCATGTTAGTACGGTCAGCGGCGTCAAATTCTCGCCGAATGGCGAGCACATTGCCACTGCTTGTTACAAAAGTTCCATTCGTGTTTTCGACAGCCACAACGGTAACGAGCTCCTCTCCATTCCGACACCCATACCCGACTGGGGCGCAGCCACCCCGCTTGCCTGGTCTGGTGACGGTCGACAAATTTTTGCCACCTCCGACGATAACAAAATCAAGTGTTTCGATGGTTTGACCGGGTCTCTGCTTGCAGAGTCACCAGTCCTCCATAATGACAGCAACGATCAAGTCCACTCTATCGCTCTAGCGGCCAATGGAAAATTCATCGCTACCTTTGTGCGGCCCCAATTCATTTTGTTCTTGGACGCATCAACGCTGTCGCGCATTGGCCCAGTCATCGAGGACAGCAAAGACTTGCGGTCGATTGCCATCTCTCCAGACGGTCGCCGCCTTGCTACCGGACAATGGCTGGGGCAAGTTACAGTTCATAATCTCGATAGTATTCTCCCCGAGTTGTATGGCGATCATGTAAGTATCTTTTCCTTTGTAATTTCGACATGTCAGGTAGCTCCGTTCTATCTGCGTGTCGAAAAAATGCATTAGGAATCTATGACTGAGGCTGCACTGCAGGACGACACGAAATCACAATCATCCAGCACTAACTCGGTAAGGGTCCCCCATCCCGTCACTCAGACCTGCGCTGAGTCTGTTGTGTTATGCAAACCAGGAAGAGGCCGAGAACTCCCCTCCGGGCGCACCCAAGGAACGTAATCGAAACGGCAACGGTGATCTGCTCGAGGTACCTGTTCGTTCGTTTCCCCCTCCAATCGAATTCTCACGACGACACAGATTGAGGTGCCATCGAACGCGCCCGCTCCCCAGTTTGACTTTGGCGAGGTTGTTCATCATTCTGTTTTTCTTTCTTCCTGCCGTGTTGACGTTTCCACAGCCAATGTCCCCGACTTCCTCTGTCGATCATCAAGAAGGTAAGGTACATCCACTGGCATCCACCCATACCTGATTACGGCCGTCAGATGCCTCCCGGACGAGCCCGAGAAATAACTCCACATTACCCGAGGGCCGCTCACGATTTATAAAGTGGCTACAGAGAAAAAGTAATAGGGAGTCGTCTCCACACAACCCTGATCGATCCTCCAGGAAGTCGCGCCAAGCCACCAGTCGTCAATCTCCTACCCACCCCCCAGCAAGGGAGCATGCGCCAAATCAAGGTCGTTCATGGATGGCTGCGGGCCAGCGTAAACCGGTGAGCGTGCTTCGTCGACGGACGACTGGATGTGTATTTTCTAATACACTTTAGCGCACGGTTGCAAGAACACCAGGAAAGCGAAAGGTTCGTTGTGTTCCTAGTATCTGTGTGCGACAACTTCTCACTCGTCACAGGGTAAAAAACCTCCCAAGGCTGCTCCCAACCCACCGAACGAACCTGCTCCCGATAACGAACGACGTGCCGTAGCTGCTGGGGAGATACTTCCAGTGTGTGTTTTGGTGTTGAACCTCGTCATAATGTTCACGTCCCTCAGGTGCAACCCCCCGCAAACCCGGCTCAACCACCATCTGGGAGGATCCAGCTAATGGTACGTTTCCATCTTACGATGCCCCCCATCTTGGACTCACAGCCGACTAGCATCAGGAAGAGAGAGGCGTATCTACTCTTTCGATCTCGTTTCCTACATGGTTGTTGTGTTTTCGCTCACGTCCCGGTTCTCATGATGGAACACATTGATCCAATCCAACGCATATGGATATCTAGCCATTGAATATACGGTTGTTTGAGCTCGTATTGTCTCGGAACTTTGGTGCTAGTGTGCCTCGGCCCGTCCACGGTTTGACTCTGGGTGTTCTGTGAACGATCGTCCGTGGAATCTATGGAGATACATGCAGTATGGTATTGACAGTTCGGTTGATTAGAGCTATCTATAGGGTATCACCTTCGACAACGGTGTACATTAGACTGTTATGCCCCTGCTTCGATGATGAATTTTTACCCCTGATCGGACTGTCGCATCAATAGTGTACAACAATCGAACACAACATCACCGGACTCCAGGCCTCGCCCCAGGGCTCTGTACAGACCCCTGCTGTACTTTTGAAGCACAGCGAGGGCAAATACTCTGCACGGCATCCAACTCGAAGACAACCAACCATAGAAAATAACCCTATAACCACAAAGAGAATCACACCGTCCATTGCATATCAATCCAGTAAGAGACAAATTGTAAGCGAGTTGACGTCGAGATATTTGAGTACACCAAAGACATTCGATGATCGCAAGTCCTGGGCACTCCATTATCGTACGGTCCATCGTTGCGAGCAAGCACTCATGCCTTATCCGTCACCTTTCGACCTCTGCTTTCGAATACCCAGATACTTGGAATGGAACGGACGAGGTCACGATATCGAGTACAGTCGTCTCCAGTACCCAGTTTCCATCATATCGGGACTTTGGATCTTGGCCAATGGACGCACATCGAACACGTTCGGGTTGGTTGAGTGTCCGTCATGCAAATGCAATCGTCCTGGAGGGAAGCTGCTGTGCTGTATCGATCCGTCACTAGGAAACGCGGGCTGCCCGCGGGCGCGAATTTGAATGGACGCGATAGTGACTCTCCCCCATTTTAGGTGAAAAAATACGTCAGGGACCTGCTTAGACGTGCTTGGACGGACAGGTATATCGTGTGTGATCTCGCGAGCTGGCACGGTGTGGATCGCTGGAACCGTGTCCTGCAGTCCAGACATAGTAAGCCATCGCAAAATGCCCTGTGGAAAGGACGAAAGACTTGACTGGTATTAATTGCTCGTGAGTCGTGAAAAAGTCGGTGAGATCTGTCCATCCAATGGCTATAGCAGAGAGCGTGAGTTATCTTGGAAACACCTTAATATATGAACGTGGATGGGACGCGGTCCAGAATGAGCGCTCCCCATTAGATATGTGTTTTTGAGTCGGTCTAGTGTGGACTGCCGTTTGTCGTGAACCTAGAGAGATAAGTCACCTAACTGGCATTCGAGTGCGAATGAGCGCCAGGGACATGAGGCTCTGCGTGAAAAGACCATATTGAGAACACCAAAACGACACCGCGCGCCACGAGTAACTCACTGAATAACTTGTTCCTCATATTCCGACACCGACAATCGTGTACGAACAGCAAGGATGTCATCCACGAATACCAGTGCGTGGCAGTTCTGACAAGTGACTGAGGATGCGCTGACCATTCGGTAAGACTCCCAAACGATGGTGCTCAGCTCCACCAGCGGCTCCAAATGGGTTTACACGGTTGCTTTCCACCCAGACGGAGAGCACCTTTTGAGCGGGGATCTGGATGGAATTAGACTGTGGCGATTTGGAGACGGGCAAGAAGTCGCAAAGCAAACGGGAATGGAAGTGAAGATGATTTCTGTCTCGATGGATGGCAAGTGGATCGTCTACGGGGCCGACAAAGGAGCAAGCGTGTGGGATGGCGAGATGAAGAAAAAGGTCGTCGATGTGGAGGACAACAACACGGTATATTCAGTGGATGTGTCGCCCGATTCGACGCGGTTCGCGACCGGGCCTGGGGCTGGCGACAGTGCGAGCATTTGGGACATTAGGACCGGGAAAAGACTCGTTGGCCCTCTCAACCATGGCAATTTCGTCGCCGGCATCAAATTCTCGCCGAACGGCGAGCGCATTGCCACCGCCTGCTGCAGAAACTCCATTCGTATTTTCGACAGTCAGAACGGTGACGAGCTCATCTCCCTCGAGGTCACCATACCCTCCTGGGTTGCAGTCACTCCACTTACATGGTCTAGTGATAGTGACCGGATTTTTGGCACATCCAGCGATAACAAAATCAAGTCTTTCAATGCCTCCACCGGTGGCCTGGATGGCGAGTTGTCAACCTCCCTTAATGGCGACAGCAGTCAAGCCCACTCTATCGCTCTAGCGGCCAATGGAAAATTCATTGTCACTATCAGGGACCATTCTATCTTATTCCTGGACACTTCCACTCTGAGCTGGATTGACTGTCTCACTGTCACTGAGGACAATCAATGGTTGGGGTCGATCGCCATCTCCCCTGAGGATGGTTATATTGCGGTTGGCCGGGAGGACGGCAAAATCGTCATACATGATCTCGGCAAGGTTCTTCCAGCGATGTATGGTCCGTTCCATGTAAGTGATTGTGCATGGCCCTGGTGTGTCAGATACGCACTGTTCTCCTCCCTGTTGATGAAACACTTTAGGAATCTACTCGCAAAGAAGACAAGAGCAGACCACTTGACTCGAATCAGGTAAGAGCTCCCTGTTCTGTTATTAAAGACATTTTCTGGTTTTATTGTGATATGCAAATCAGGAAGAGGTAGGGAGAGGTCTGGCTGGGGCTCGTCATGACGGTGATGGTGACCTGCTCAAGGTATCGCTCGTTCATTCCCCTCCGAAGCGAGTTCTCATCGTGACATAGGTTGAGGTGCCATCAAACACAGCAGCTCCACAGTTTGACTTTGGCGAGGTTGGTGATCTATCTGAGAATTTCCCCTCCTGCTATGTTGACGCCACCGAAGGCATCATCCCCAGTCCCTACAGATCCTCAGGAAGGTAAGATAGATCCATCACATCACACTCTGTGCCTTATTACAGTCGTCAGATGCTGCTCCGGAGGCACGGACAGGAAATCGGATGCGTTCGATGTTTACAAAATGGCTACAGCGCAAAGGCAACAAAGACCCAGGTTCAAACGAAGCTGTGCAACCTTTTGGAAAGTCGCGCCAACCCGCTAGTCATCAGTCTTCCCACCCACCAGCGAGACAAAATGCCAGCCATTCATGGATGGCTGCGGGCAGACGCAAGCCAGTAAGTGCTCCTCGTTGACAGATAATTGTAATTGGGAGCGTGCCTTCACGCCATCTTAGCGAACGGTCGCAAGAACTCCCGGAAAGCGAAAGGTTCATTGGTTCTAGGGTTTGCATGCAGGCACTCATAGCACATAGGATAAAAAACTTCCCAAAGCTGCTCCTCCCAATCCACAAACCGAAGGCACTTCCAGCAGCGGACAAGGTGCTGTAGATACCAGGGAAGAGGTCACAGTATGTCCTTTTCTACTCGCAGCGGGCCTCCGTACAATCGCTCGCATTCTGCTAGGCACAACCCACCAATTTGACGCAACCTCCAGTCGGGAGGGTCCAACTAACGGTATGTGCTCCTATGCTTAACCTACATTCTTAGACTCACGGTCAATCAGCATCAAGAAGTAACAGGGAATGCAACACTATCAATCACCTTTCCCGCATGGTTGTTTTGTCTTCGCCCAAGGCATGCACCATGAGGGGCATACACGTGGATGGGGATGTCACTCCCAGATGCATGTATGTGCCCCATTCGTCTCATTGAACACAGATACCCAAGTAAATTATTAGCCTAACGATCTTACGATCCGATGCTGGATATGCAGTGGGTCCTAGAAACCTGCGGAAGAACTACAAATGCGAGCCAGCATAGAGCGACCATGGTCAGCCATAAGCCACACAGTAGTGGGGCGAAGGAGGACATTGACCCCATCACGCACCATAGAGGATGTTAGACCAGTTATTGTGAATGGCTGATCAATATGTGACTAAGATCCATAGCATGGACAGTGGTCGCACGATTCAGGTTTGTCGGCGCAGGTCTGTTGGCGGTCGTCTGCATATCAAGCCGCCCATTCGGAACTGGACCCCAAAGACCCAAGATTCAAGCACGGTAAGCTACCTGCCTCCGCGCTGGACTTTGCTTGGAACCACAATACTTTTTGGCTTGCCCGAAACACAACAAGGATAGTATGCTGTGCTGTGCCCTCCTCAAAGACAACTATCAGAGTAATCAGACAGACATGGCAACCCAGCAAAGACACATTGTGAATGAGAACCCCTGCCAGCCTCTGTGCTTTCAAGAACCCAGACCAACAACGAACCCGTACGGAGTCACATTGTAGAATGCTGTGTTGTCTCTGGCACCCGCTTCCCATCATATCGGGACTTTGGAACTTGAGTTATGGGCTTGAGAGCCCGTGATACAGGTGAAATCGCCCTGGAGGGATGCCATTGTGGTGTGCCGACCCAAGACCGCCCATGGGCATGAATTTGAATGGGATCGCTGGAACTGTGCACTGCATGTAAATTTCTCGAGATAAATACTAGTACTGGGACCCGAAAAAGAATGAACGCCCAGGACATGAGGCTCTGCATGAAAAGACCATATGAGAACAACACAACATGTTCCCGAAACGACATTGTGTACCACAAGTAACTCACTGAATAACTTGTTCCTCATATTCCGACACCGACAATCGTGTACGAACAGCAAGGATGTCATCCACGAATACCAGTGCGTGGCAGTTCTGACAAGTGACTGAGGGTGCGCTGACCATT
>JBBPLN010000126.1:0-40399 GCA_038089815.1 Sutorius eximius | reverse complement strand
TGTGCGGCGAGGCCAGCAAGAACGAAGGTGACGGTAGTCAGACCACGCATGGTGTCTGACACGATGGGGGGAAAGACTGGTCAACGTTGCCAGTTCTGGTCCTTTTAAGCATGGAGGTACGTAACCGTGCGACCCCTCCGTATCGCCTCCTCCGATTGGCCGATTGTCGTCACGCGAGGGGGGTCGCGATGACAATGACCCCCTATCTGCACTGCTTGACGGCTGTTTCAAAAACAGCCAGCACCGCCCTCCAAGGATCCTATAACGAGCTTTCCTCATATCTCCCGCCTCACCAGCAGCTAGCATCCAAATCCATACCCACACCGTGACTCGTGGCTTGCTGTGTGCCCGAGGCGAGCCCATACGGAACCCCAAAACTCACACAACGTCCTTATCTATCGAACTCGGACAAACCACACGATTCCCTTCCCTGACGTCTCCGACTGGGTTGCCATGCTTCACCTATCACGTAAGAAATAATGAAATTTCAATTACTCCGCCAGTGCTCACCATGCATTGGATTCAGGTTTTTGTTTGACTGGGTCTCGGTCTCAGGTCAGTATCGGCCCTGGCAAATTTAATCTCCTCCGGTGCAGTGTTGGTGTCGTTCAAGTAACTGATCTCGAATGTCAAATCACCATTGTGCAGCGGTTCAAGTCACCTCCATACCACATCAGATGCAATGGCGTACTTGCAAGGCATTTTCTAGTATCAACGGTGTCACCCCCGATTGCCCAGCCACCATGCGATTGGCGCACATTGTTCGGATGAATGATTGACGCTCTTGTCACACCGTCTCTAAAGACATTACTATCTCTCAGGAGATGATCTGTGAGGAGGAAATCACTATGTCATCTTGTGAAAATACTTGATAGCCATTCTTACATCTCACAAAGTCAACTCTTCAATGGTGCCATGCCACTGAGAGCATCACTCGAAGGATCACCACTTTATCAGAGGGAGGTATGTCACCATTCTACTTTCTCCCTGGCAGCATGCATCAAATTAGTGCCATGTTTCCCAAATTTCAACACTTCATGTCCCATGGTGGTGTCCTCCTGATGTCCCCTTTACTTCTGGTGGACAGTTGGTTCTGTAAATCAGCATCCTCTTGCAGAGGAAACTGATCTATTGCAGCCACCACATTTATGATCAATATTACCACTCTCATGTTTTCATATGTGCCATGATCCAGCTCCACCACACAAAGAAAATGTTGGATTTAGCAATCTGTGTTGGGTGTATGGCCACCTAGTCACATGATACTGTAGTATTTTGAACACTGTCTCATAGTTAGACACCTCAGCTGGTTTCCCAACCACTGAGGTTAGTACACTCACATTTCCCTACCTTACCTATGGTACTGACTATATTACAGTACTTACTATTCAATAGAAAACAATGTTGAGTAATCTGCTGGGTGTAACTTCTGTGTAGATGATAGAAATCTATGTATATGAGTGTGTATACATGTGGAAAGATTTGACCCAACTGAGAAATTACATAGGCAGTTATTACCACAATGTTGTAAAGCTGTAAAAAATATCTATGCCATGTCCTATATATCTCAATGGCCCTTGGTCAAGAAAGAGCTGTGGAGAAGGTCATGGTCCACACATCTGTGCAGCACAACATCACTTGGCAGTGGCTTTCCTCAGCAGTCAAATATCAAAAGTGCTGATGCCCAACACATAATCCACATGGGTCCAGATCACACCCACCTCCACTCAAGTGCCACCCACCCTATCATATAGGATGGAATACATGGGTTGGATAGCATCCACATTATGGACCACATATTTATTGTTATCAAAGGCACTTCACCATCCTGGTTTTGCAAAAATCTACAACACATAACAGGCATGTGTAGGATAAACATGTGGATCAGCACAACAGACTTGGAGAGGTGAGGAAAGTTGACCCACACAGTCATATCCTGCAGGTGGGTTCCTAATCATCTGATTTTTCCACTGAGTCACATATGCTTTTCCAATGATGATGTGGCAGACCAACACTGTCCTGATACTCAAGACAGGATTGCATACATTCATGGGATATTGATCTGCTCTAGAAACTGTGGATGAGATTGATTGGTCATATCAATTTCCTGGAGAAAAAATGGCTCTGACTTGGAAGATGTGTGGCTGGTGTAGATCCCAGTGCCTAGTTGGATGCTGGGGCCATTCCTGAACATGAGTGATGATCAAAAAGATGTCACAAATCATTTCACATGTGGGAAAATCAGAAACACACTGTGGAATGCTGTGCTTTTGTCAGAGGTGTGGTTTGAACCCACACTGGATCATCAAGCACATCAAGCACAGCACATTGTGACAGAGAGAGATATTTCTTTGCTCACCCAGGGTACATGCATGATCCATACTTTAGAAGCACTTCTGTTCATTCCTGGGGGAAAGGCCTGCATGCTTAAAGTGGCCATGAGCCTTGACTGCATCCCTGCTCCATGTCTGATCAGCTCTTTGAACACAGGGATAGAGGTGGATAAAGCTCTGCCTATACTGCTCAAAGTTTTTTTGGTATGATTCTGTCCAGGTGGTCATATAGACTGCCAGTACTTTAGGACAGGCTGCCAAAATCCAATGCCTTGTGAATTGTATCACAACTAACAAGAGATAAAAAGGATCAAGTCAATTTTGCTAGCACTCACAGATAAGCATCAAGATCTGTAAAATGCACTTTTGATTGAGAGTTCATGGTTTGAAGGGAGATATATCAGTCACAGTGCAGTGTGGGAAGCAGACAGGCTGCAAGCAACAGAGCAAAACTGGTGGTCTGCAAGCTTGGGACACTGTCAACAATATGGACAGACATTCAACACCTGTACCACCCCAGAGTGGGATGACCAATATTGTTGGCTTCAAAAGTGAGATGGGTGATAGTTAATAAGGGGGGAAGGAATAAATGGCCAGTACCATCTGGAGTCTTGGACAGAGTGTTGGCAGGGTTGGAACACATATATCATTGGTGCACATGTTGGCACAGGTTGGAAAGTATCTGCATCCATTAGGAATTGGCTAGGATGTCTGAGAAAGGCAGTGATTGGCCATTGTGATGAGGCAGAAGAAAGCATGGTTAGAGATGAGGGGTCAGATGAGGGTTGAGATGTCATGGAAGTCTTTATACAAGCAATAAAAATGACTGACACTATGATAGTCTCACAGAATGCATTCATGGAAATATCAAAATTATGACTCAGGATTGAGTTGCACAGCCAATGAGCCACTGAATGTGTTCTTGGGGTTATACAGGTTGGTAGGATCCCCCAAACATGCATGGCAGTGTCAACTATGTCCTGTGGGGGTACTTCATTACACACAAGGCAAATGTGAATCATTTTCACTTACTCTTAGGTACTACATATATGTAACATCTCTATTAGCACAGCCTCCCATGGGTGGAACCATGTTGACTCTAGTGGCTGCACATCCTATATCATACTACCAGGGAATTAGCCATGTAATCAGTGATGCCAGGTGGTGGGCACAATGAGAGCACTTCAAATGGAATGAATATCTGAGAGAATATCACTGAGTGGATTTACAGGATGATGAGTGGCAGACATTTGAGGATCACTGTCATTTCAACTGAATAGTCATTGAGGGTGAAGGTGAGCTGGCCTGGCTGGCCACCTCTACAAGTGGGGTTGTAACACCTCACACAACAGAGATGAGGCATCTTATTGATGTGGGTGTTGAGAAACAAAATGGGGAATCAGCCACATCATTCACTCACAGCACAATTAAGGTAATGGTCTGGAAGCCACCACCAAAAGAAACCAGCAGGAGCTATCTTGAGAGCAGCATTAATTTGGTACTTGCCAGCAAGTCAAATACAACTCAGCTGAACCTGATAAAACAAATGCATAAGACTGTCTAGAACATACAAGACCATCAAGCAGTGGAGAAAATATATTCAATCAAGACACAGGACAACACATGCCATGTCACCTCTAAACCATTTGCTGCCAATCATCACTGATGGGGCAGTGAATGACATCTTGGCTTTCATGAGGTAATTACCACAGATGTTTAAAGTGGCCTGGTACCAATATGTTCCAAACCTTGAATGGTGGATGCCAGTGGCTATTCACTGGATGTCCAGATCCACTGAGACAGGAGGTGGTGGGCAATCCCCAATATTGCTAGGGAACATGAGAGAAGCATACAATGAGATGTCTCTTGCTTTGAAGAGTGCATCTGTGGCATCTCCAGTTTGTGTGTCCACAACACTGAAGGTCTTGTGCCAGATGAGAGGATGTGGGGGACCAATGGATTCCATGCCAGTGTGAAATAGCAAGGTGAATATTCAAGCATGAACACATTGAACATTACTGTTACATCTGACCCAGGTAGGGGTGGGTGTAGCCTCTAAAGCAAGGGATGACAAGGTAGAGCAAAGGCTGAGCCTAGCACAAATGAGGAGTATGAAGGTGGACATTACAGCTGGCTACTCCAAGACTGGAGTATTCCCCTTTGACTGCTGCAAAGATTGGTGTGGACTTGTGACTGTTATGTCATGGAGAACAACACGGAGAGGAAGCTAGCTTGTATTGGCAAGGGACAATGTAGGTAATACAGAGGGGAATTAGCTTGGCTATGAGAGAAGTGAGGAGCAAAGCTAAATACCATGTAACTAAAGTTCCACAGCAGCCAAAAGTGGGGAGATGAAATGGAAGCAAAATGAAGCATAGCCTACAAGGTGATGTGAAGGTTACAATCAAAGATGAAGGTGAAACAAGAACTGAGACTATGGTAAGTGATGGCTATGAGACTGTACAAGAGAACAACCTTAGGAGGTGGTGTCTGTGACTATGAGGTAAGTCCCAGGGAAGTCCCTGACAAGGCAAAAGAAAGAAAGAAGGCAGTAATGGTAGTGTGAGAGAAAAGAAAAGTGTACCAGGTGAACCAACTCATAACAATTACCAATGCCTTTCTCTTCATGACATGGTAAAAATTCTGCCCTGACACCAGGGTATTAAGTGAGGATAGACAGCTTCAAACTGATCTATTGTGAGTGCTGTGAGCAGATAACACAATCCCCATGTCTTCTTTGCAAACAGAACAAGTGACTATGATAACTAGTAGTGGGTCTCTTGGTTGTCATGACATTTGACCCCAAGTTGTTGTTGCCCCAGTGCAAGAATATCCAGTCCCATGTTGTCATGGGCTGTGTTGATAGTGAACATATGGCCTCCCCTCAGGCACTCAATATTTCTCACCCCTCTCCCGGTACAGTGCAGGTGTGGAATGCAGTAGTTGGAATTTTTCCGTCCAGGTAAAGAAGGGATCACTAGGGGTTTATGATGCGATAACCAATGTTTAGGAGAATTAGTGGCATGTTGTATTGTCAGGTTGGTTGAAATGGAGACCATCTTGTTTGTGTGCTCAAACATGTATCTTCTTGTCCTTCACAGTACCTTGTGGAAACTCACTCAACAAACACTTAAAGCTGACCCCTCCAAGTAAAACCAAGGAAGAATTTGTGACCAAGGATTGAATAATTGATATAGTCTCAGAAAGCTGGAGCCCAGGGAGTCAAGAGTTTCATTCAGCACAACCAACAACACCATGAGGATATCACTAGGAAGTGACCAAGGTATCAACCTCAGGTACAATGGCTATATCATGTCATGCACAGTGGGAGTAGAGATCAACAGAGCAAATGGAACTCCACACCTCATGCAATGAGGAACAAGGTTGGTGACCAGCAAGTTGTTAGGTGGCTTGAATGAAATTCAGACAGAGGTGTGGATATGGAATTCATTGACCCCAAAAAGGATGCACTTGGGCATATTGCAGCTAAGACTGGGTTAGTGTGTGTTGGTTCATATCACAATGTGTTTTGCAGAATTCAAGTCAAGCAAGAATGTTGTCCAAGATGTAAATATAAATGTTTAAATATAAATCAACATTTGGGGAGGAGGAAGACTTGAAGTTCTCACAGTCAAAATACATGGGTGAGGACTTGATGCACAAGTGAATGTGTTTGCTCATGCTGGAATATGAAATATTATTGTAACTAAACTTTAAACTTGAAATTAATCTATAGCATGTACAGTATACTTAGTAAGGGCCTGTTCAGAATGCCTTGTAAGGTTGGCTATAATGCCTTGCAAGGTTGGCTATAGCACTTGTGAGTTGGCTACTACATTGGCTACAGCAGGAGAGTTTGACCTCTGCAACTCAGGTATGAATTACTGGTGCCACAGAATCCCATAAGTAGTAGTGCAGAATCTGAAATTTCCAAGAAATAGCACAATGCCCTGCCAGTCTGAGTTGTGGAAGTCAAACTCCCCTGCAGTAGCCAACATAGTAGCCAACTCACAAGTGCTATAGCTGACCTTGCAAGGCATTATAGCCAACCTTACAAGGCATTCCAAACAGACCCTAAGACTTTGTGTTTAGCCTGCTTGGGCTGACTAAACATTGGATTCAGTACTGTTAAGGGATTATTAAACTTCACATTCAATCATTTGTCAATATTTTAACAATTATTTTTGAGTTATTACTCATGCAATATTTCACATTCCAGCATGAACAAACTTGCTTGCTTGTACATGAAGTCCTCACCCACATATTTTCGACTGCGAGAACTTCAAATCTTCCTCCTCCCCAAATGTTGATTTATATTTAAACATTTATATTTACATCTTGGATGACATTCTCGCTCTACTTGAATTCTGCAAAATGCATCGTGTATGGAAAAGTGCTTACCAGGGAACTCAGTGGCACAATGGCATCCTGCATCCTGCAGGAAACCTCGAAGGAATCAAGTGGTGCCATGGCTGTCATGGATGACATATGCATATGCTAGTGCAACCCTAGTCGCTGCTGTAGCGTCCTGGTTTCCCACCCCTGCGCCAATCCACCCATAGCAGGATTTGCATCGATGGGCTGGTGATCACGAGGGCATAGATGTCGGCTGTAGGGTTGCCTGACGTAAAGGGCGTGATCCCTCAAGGAACTATATGAAAGAACGCTCATTGAATCGTTGTGGGCACGTGTCTGACTGAACAGCATGGCTTGAAGTAGAGGGAAGGGAAATGCTAGCAGACAAATTAAATCAGATGGGAAAGTCCCGCAAAGTCAAAGAGGGCAGGACCCCCAGATGAGACCCACGACGACAGATTCGTGCTTCTGGGCCGAGAACGAACATCTGTCGCAGTTCGCAGGAATAAAACGAGTTCACAGAGATCTGGGGTTGAGGGATTGCCGCGTGGACACCTCCCACCAGCAGAGCAGTGTCAAGGATCCTCGAAGACCACCATTCGCGGTGGATTCGGCGAGAACCGTGGAATCGACTCAACAATTCTGCGAGTTGCGATTACCATCCACTGGCGTGGCCGGAAGCAGGGCCAGCCAAGAACTCTTCGTTTTGTGACCAGCCACAGGGTTATTCCCAGAGTGTTGGAGATCCACTGGAGTACGTGCATAGTCTGGTCGAGCCTTGTCCTCGAGTGCTTGCCAAAGTAGTGGTGTTGCACAACATGAGTTGAATGGGCAACTCCGATGAAATGTTAGACTGGCTGATATGTTCGCCTCAAGCGAACACGAATCCAACGCAGCTGTGGGTGAGACTGCAGGTAGAAAGTGTTTAGGAAGCCAGGTGTGGTCCCAGGGACGGAGCGGAAGCCCGGGGTGACTGGCCTGTTTTCAGTTGAACTCAATCTATGATCACACTGCCAATGTTTGGAATTTCAGCTATCTCAGCCAAATGACGAACCCGCCTTTCGGGACATAGCTAGTAGCTACCGTACGCGTCGAAGTACAATGTTTTTGTGTGTCGCGAAAGTAGAGTCGAGCAAGAAACTAAACAGCGTATGCTTGTTATTACAATGCAGTCTGGCCACCAGAGCCTGTCACGGAACCCAGAAAAACTACGAATCCTGGATCCAACCATTGTGCAAAGGTGGAGAGCCCCGGTGGAAACGTGATGTCCATTGATTCCATAGCAGACAAAGTGCAAACATACATATCGTACCATGAGTGTTGCATCGAAAGATGAAGTACTTGATCGGTCAAACACATTTGTTGGTTCACTGTCTCCACATGTCCTTGTGCTTGTGAATCTGTCCATTCTATAGACGTAGTTTAGTAAGTAGTGCCCATTCCTAATTGATTTACCACCCACAATCATTATAAGATCGAGCTTGCCATTGGACGGGGTCAGAACACTTATGTCGTCCAACGGGTTGCCAGCGACGAGGATAAGGTCGGCGTAGTAACCTGGCTGGACTTTGCCCAGCTCATGAGGATGCAACATGATCTCCCCGCCTAGGGCAGTAGCAGACAAAATTGCTTCCATGGGCGTGAAGCCGAGAAGGTTGACGAAGAGCTCAAGGTCTTGGTAGGAACTAAACATTAAGAGTTAGCTTCCTTCAGACTGATGCAGTCCAGTGTATCTACCCGTGGGGCGTCCACGCAAATCTCGTGTGATGCAAATTAGGCCGTACTGTACCATTGAATTAATTGTCGTGATTTTACATACCCATAGTCACCCCCTGGCAGAACCTTGATGCCGCGTTTCTTCATCTCCTTCAGGGCAGCAATGCATATATCCAGTTCTCGCCTGTACTTTTCTGCGGCAGATCTTTTGAAACCGACTGTAAAATCATACAAAGTGAGCTCCGCGAGCAAGGCTGGCAAACGTGCACAAAATTCGTACACTGTTCTTTTTCGGCGACCAGCATGGACGAGTAGAGGATGTTCAATGTTGGAGCGATATAAACCCGGTCCTTTTGTGCTTCAAGAGCATCCATGGACTCGTCAGAGATGAACGCTACATCGCTTTAGTAAGATGGACCCGTTAAAGACGAGAACATACAACAATGGTACAGAATGTCGACCCCATACTGAAGGCACTGACGGACAGCTTTATCGGAGCGGGCATGGGAACAAACACGGATCCCCTTGGCATGAGCAGCTTCAACACAAGCAGCCACGAGCTCGTCGGAGAACGTGGTATTCTCGGCGCGAAGATCCTCGAGGATCTCGTCACCACTCATGGATAGCTTGATCTGAGACCGCCATCACAATCAGATGGAAACTGTGGGCAAAGGGGGGCAGGAATACGAACACTGTCGACTCCTGCATCAGCAAACGTGTTGATAGTCTTTGTGATATCCTTGGCGGTCTCGATGTATGTTGTAATCCCTTCACAGAGAGCACCACCGCGTGGTGCCAACTAGCGGATTCAGTAATTTGTCCCGAGGATGAATAGCTGGACACATACCTCCTGGCCATTCGCAAGATAGCGAGGACCGGGAATATCACCGGCTCTTATAGCGTTGCGAACAACAAGGTCCATACGCGGCCTGGCTGAAGCAGCGCCCACTGGAGACACTATTAACTTACCACAATGTCATGAAGAGCTAGCAACCTACAGCACATGGTATAGCCACTATCTAAGAACTGTCTCGCGCTTCTCGCAGACAAGATCGTGTGTTCTTCAATGGGCAATGCAGTGATGTCATCAAGGGTAGGCGAATTGATAAACGTCGCATGCGCATGGGAATCGCAGAGGCCACTCATAAGGGTGCGCCCCTCGCCATTAATGACAAGGGCACTTTGCAGTGTCTCGGGTGTGAGCTTGCTGCCGACACTGATGATACGCTTCCCTTTCACGAGGACATCACCGCGGTACGGCGCTGCGCCAGTGGAATCGAGGATACTGACATCAACAAACGCAACAATCGTATCATCACTACCTGATTTGATATCCACGTTAGGAACTTTCAAACCGGGAATCGTCTTGGCCTAGTCAAGCAATCAACAGGTCAATTCATTTAATCAACTGTGGCACTCTTACGAGATCGACTCCACGGAAAGACGGATGGCTAGGGTCCCAAGACTCTCCCAGCCCGTTAATGTTCGCGGGCTGGATAGTACCTAGGAGAGCATTCGGAGCCACCATCCTATCCGATGTCAGTTCCATGGAAGGGAATAGTGGGCGAGCATGTCAAATCTACCATCGAGGAGGTGTCCAAGTACTAATCGCAGGGATAGCTGCCGGATCCCAACTAACATTGTTAGTGCGTATCAGATAACATATGTGATCTCATCGGGTTCACTCACTCACTTATACTTGGCTAGAAGTGTACGTTGAACGTCTGCTGTAGCCATGCCTTCAGTTACGACTGTATTGGGTGGACAGGTACGGGTGCACAAAGTCAAGATGCGGCCCCCAGTGTATCTATATATTAGTGCCGTTTAGGAAAGTATTTGCAACCAAATTGACAAGCGCGTCTCGTGAACAGCGGGATCCCGATCTTTCTGTATCACGAGGTTACCTGTTGCATTCTTTGGGGATCTGCTGATAACGAAAACGTCGCCCTTTACATACGGGGGCTGGCACCTGATTCAGGGACCATGCGATACCCATTTAATTTCTCCAGGACGGCGCAAGGTTGAAATAGTAGATACGATAGAATCATATCTCGCCGAAGTTTGATAAAGTCGCCGTCGCCACGTCAAAACTGCTTCTGTGGGGACACGCAGACGTAAATATGTCATGGTAGCATGCCTCACCGAAAGCGGCCCGTCAAAACATGCAGGGTGAGCACGAAGAAAAGTGCCTCCATGTCCTGCATGCAACAACAAAGTTCGTAGGGTTGCAGCTCGGAAGCTGGGGAATAGCGGAAATGAGGAAATGATAACACATCCAGGGGGAAGCCATAGGGCAACCCACGGATAAACACAACCACGTTCGCACAAATGCCAAACAATATAGACAATGTTCTTACGACACTACTGCGATAACTTATAAGCCCAACCTTGGCGACCTAAGGCTCAGGTGTTAGTTCCTAGCCAAGTGCTACAGAAGCGTATCACTTGCCACTTTGTGACACATCCTCCTGTAAACGGGCTACTTGGCACCATCCTGTTCGAAAAAACTCTTTGCTGATCTTCCCATTAAGTAGTGCGCAAGCAGACTGATGTGCTCCAATGTATTTCCATTAAAGAGGCGTCCATAGTCCCGGCTGAACATTACGGAGCTCATGCGCCTCTATAGACGGTTATGTGGGTCGAGAGAGTTGACTTACCGCGCGGATTATGCGAAAAATACTTTCCGATCCAGGGATTTCATGATCTCGCCGTCATCGTATGCATGATCCCAACATACCCGTGACCATCATTGGAAGGATCTACAGGAGGTCGAATTAACAACGTCGATTTGGGCAAATTCCAATACTAGCATCGAATGGAATGAGTCCACGTGTCCCGGGTGAGTAGTTCGATTCACCCGGCAGATGTTTGAAAATTTCATTCACGAAGATATTAGTAAACTGGTGCGTAGTCCCTCAAGGATTGTTACTTGAATAGTAAAAACATGAGTTTTGGTGATACTCACCACACCTAGATCCACACCTGTACACGCGGGATCACATCAGAAAAGGAGGGGGACGGAGGAATCCCTATAAACATCGAGACAGAACGATTGCTTTTACTGGAGATGGGCAACTGCCCGATACATACACTGGGACCATCATTACCAAGGAATTCGTTGTCGTCACTCTCCCCGAACACAATTAGGATTGACGTCGAAGCAATTGAATGCCGACTTATGCCCAACAGGGCGCTCTGGATTCTAAACTCCACACATTAAATTAAACCACGAAGTGCTGCGCAGATGTCAGATGGGAGGCCGTTTTCAGAAGTCACCGCGGGTTGGTAGCAAAGCGGAAGCGTACCGACGGACACCAGACTTGGTATGTTCCGTAACATCGGTGTCTAGAAGGAGAAAGCCACCGAGGCGGATACACTGCGCCGCACACCTGAGGCGACAGACATATGACAGGTGCACTGCATGTATGAACCCTAATGTCTCCACCAGAAATTTGCCGCAGAGGTTCCCAAATATTGGAAGCGTTGTCGGAGGTATTTGGCTGATTTTTGCACGGTGAACTTTTCCAAACAAGGAAGTCCAAAGTTAGTTGCACCTGATCACATGGGGGATCCAGAGGTGGCTCTGCCCGAACTCGAAGTCAGTACCGGATGGTAACAATGCAATTGTTCTCAGGCTCCCTCACCTTCCACCCTGAAAGCCACGCACAACCTGTTCTATAACGCAATCATGACTCTGTGCGTCAGGCCACATTAACCATGCCTTCACTCACCTGCACGTATCCAGCAGATCACCTGATGCAGGCAGACTTAGCCTTCCGTCAGGGTTGAATTTGCACGTCGAGCATACCTCGCCTCCGGGGGTGGTGTCGACAGCATTTGAAACTATCCTATTCATTCACGGATTAGGTGGTTCAGGTGCCAACATCGGGCCTGTTCTAGAAGCCTCTGGACTTGCCTCTACACGTAAGATCATTACGTTCGACCTTGAGGGACACGGATTGAGTCCGCTGAGCGGCAACGAGGTTTCGATCGTAAATTATGCGGAAAGTGCTAGGGCAGTGCTTGACCTATATGGAGCAGAAAAAGCGGTCGTGATAGGACATTCCATGGGTGGTGTACGCTCGGTAATAATCCAAACGTTGCACGTAGGCTGAACGACGCATAGTTCATAGCGACGACACTGGCCGCATCTTATCCTGCAAGGGTCGCAAAATTAAGTGAGCACCTGCCCAGAATGCAAATGCGACTGACACAGGGTGATACCACCAGTTCTCCTGGGTCCCGTGAAACAATTCGGAGAACTTGGTGTTAATGCCCTTATGGATCGTGCTGAAGCTGTGCGCAAAGATGGGATGATCACTATCGCCGACACAGTTTCCAAAGCTGGGATGTCACAGCGCTCGCTCGCAACGTCGCCTCTTGTCTGTCACTATGCCAGATTAACGCTCCTCCGCTCCCCAGTAGAAGGATACGTGCTTGCGTGTTTGGCTCTGGCAAAGGCAACTGACCCACTGTACGCAAACATCGAGGCCGATACGTTGATCTTGGTAGGAGAGGAGGACAAGGTATCGCCCGAAGAAGTGGTAGTATTTTTGAAGGAACATATTCCAAAGGCGAGGGTGATTAGGATGAAGGACGTGGGTCATTGGCATATTGTGGAAGACATCGAGGGCGTTGCGCGCGCTATCAAGGAGTTTATAAATTGAATCATCCTCTAGTCGTCAATTAGTGAAAGGATGACATTTACTTGGCTCCTCAAACAAGGACAAACACCCGCTCGACGTTGCTCCAGTCGAGTCCGCCACGGTCAACGATGTACTCCCCAGCCCCGCCGTTCCGCTCGCCGTTCCGCTCGCCGTCCCCTTCGTTCTCGCAGTCGTCGTTCAAGTGTGACGACTCCTCGTCCGAGAGCGAACTCGGGTATGCGCCTATATCTGCTCCCGATGAGACCGCCGCGTCGCCTGGGCCGTCCTCCACAGCGCCCGCAGCAGAACAAGGTGCCGACACCGTCACATGTCTCTGGGACGACTGTGGCATTGTGTTCACTCACTTGCCTACTCTCATTGAGCACATCCACTCCAGTACGTATTCCCTATCCCCGGTTCATCGCCATTGACGTATGTCTACCAAGCCCACATCGGCGTTCACAAATCAAACTACACCTGTGAATGGTCAACATGCAACCGCCGCGGACTCGCTCAGACCTCTCGTTTTGCACTCATATCGCACATCCGTTCGCACACCGGGGAGAAACCCTTTATTTGCTCTCGACCAGGCAAGTCGAACCCCGCACATGTCTCCTATATTCTGACCTTGCAAAGAGTGCGACAAATCCTTTACCCGTTCCGATGCCCTCGCAAAGCACATGCGTCTCCAGCATAATATGCCGCCACCCCCATCTGGCCGAGGTGGATCTCGAAAACGCAAGCGCGGGGATTCGCCTCAACCCAGCACCCCAAACGCACAGCCCACTGAGCCACCATCTGCATTCAACACCTTCAAAGTCGAACCCCGCTCCCCCTCCGAGGCGGGTGCACTAGGGACGGACTACTTTGACAACGCAGCCCCCCAACCAGAGGATCCCGGCGACGATGGGACAGAAGACGATGACGAGGAGGATGGGTTGCCTCCACACCTCGCACGGCTAATGGACCCCCAAACTGGGCTCGTACTTGGCCGCTCACCAGCTCTCGTCAAGTACGTGGTCCAAAAAGCCAAAATGCGATATGCAATGGAGATTCACGCTGGACTCCTTGAGGAGCTGAGGTGGGTTGAATGTCTTAGCGTCCCCAGGTACTTATGTAACGTATGTGCAGAGTGGTACGTGCCCAAGCTGGAGAAGAAAAGATGAAGAAAGAGGCTATGTTGGATGACCTCATCAAGACCGTGTTCGGGTAGGTGGTCAAGATGAGCTGTTTCGCGTGCGCGCTTAATTCCTTTCTAGCGACGAAGCTGCGGCGCCTCTTCTGCTGACAACCGCAACAAGTGAGCACCCGCACGGTTACCCACCCCAAAATGCGAATGCACAATCATCGCACTCATCGCATAACCGACACCATCACCAACCCCACCTACCTCAATACGCACCAGCACAATATCCTCACCCTCCATAATGTACTCGTTTGTCCCAAATACCGCTGTCGTTTTTCATCGCTGTCTGTCTGCACGTTGTTTAACTGAGTATGCCTTTGGTGTTATTGTTTTTCAACGCCAGTCCTTGCATACGGGACCGTCCGCTTGGCAGTAGCCTTGTAATGCCAGCGACGGATGCCAGCGAATACGCTTGCCGAACGATATATGATCAGACAGCTCGCTGACAGCCTTCGTCACAACTTGTTGTCGGAACAAACTTTGGCCACTACAATCCGCGGGCTTACCGTACGATTGAGATATTCCCATTTCAGTCTGTGGCTTTCATTTCGAGACGATTGACATTTTCCCTACCAATTGCAATTCCCTTAGCATACATAGGGGCCAACTCACTAACCAACGGTGCTGGGCACGCAGCCGTAATCTTGAGTAGATGTCTGGCATCGCAAAGTCAAACCCATTAGGAGGGTCATTTTTCTTGCCGACGTCTCCGTACGACTGATGCGGTGGTGCTTGAAGAAAGACACTTGGTTCCATGGTACCTTCCAACCGTCTCTTGGTAGCCGCGACCGAACTCCTTTCCCCGTTTGAAATCATTCTGGATTGGCCGCAACGCTACGCTAAGCTGCGCCATTCGATCGATCGATCAAACAAGTGTTTGAATTGAAGCCGCCATCTCAGCACGTGTACGGCCCAGTTGCCCAACACCGAAGTCGGCGCTGCGCTGCGCAGCGTTGGGTTGGGCGGGACATGGAAACCGATCAGAATGCCCTTCCCAAAACTCCACTGCCAGTGTGATATGCGGCGATGCGCTGATTGGCTACGCAACTTGGCAGTGCGCCGGGACCCGAGGTCGCCGCAGCTCCCGTATCAGGTATAAGATTCATCATCCATCACTGTGTCCATCATTGTCAGGACGTTAGATCAGATGTCCATTCCATTGCAAGGGTGCCTGTGCGCTCATCACACCGTCATCATACTTAACTGGCGAAACCAGGAATAGCCCGGCGATATGTACTACTTACTCAGTCTACGGCAGGTCTGTGCACAGCTGCAACTCGGAACCACTCGTGAGTCTTAGCAAACGAAATGAAATCCAACATTATGCATTATGGACGATACTGACCCGGATCTAAGCCTAGGCAACGTCTTCCATTCGGTGATCATCCGACGTGGGGATCCGTATCCGTATCTATCATTCCTTCTCACCAATGACCAATATTCCAATCCATTGGTGGACAGCGTGTGGTTTGATGAGAACAATCCTGGTCGTCATCGTCGTCGTCACCACAACACATCTCTTCATCCACAACTGTGAGAGGATCGGACAACTCGTATCACTCACGTCATGGGTTCTCATCAGTCTAACATCACGTACCCTCCAGGCGACGCGGCTCCGCCCGAGCCTGCGCCTTCATATGCCCATCGTTGTCGATGTGCACTCCCACCCGACCAAAGGCGAGATAAGGTTCTCTCGGGAAAGGGATTTGGAGAATATGGCTTTAGGTGGTCCCTTCAAGGCACTGGCCGTCTGAGGAGAACATTTTTTCCGTGGAATCATGGATGATTGATGATCGCAGGGTATCATCTGGATTCTTGATTCCTGTCTTGCCAAGGAGAATTTCACGTGTTGACAACCGTGGGGCAAGGGTCCCTACAAGATCTATGATTGACATTGGGCCCTGTTGAAATAGTCTATTTAGCAAAGGGTTCATCCCACACGTCGACGAGTACGATTCCTAGATATGAAAGAGTACCGGATGCGCCGCGAGGCTGTGGTTCTGAGCCTCCCGGGGCCCGCAGGCGCGTGCACACGGCGCAAGTCCGCGGGACATTATAAACAGCAAAGCTTCCGCGAGCCAGTACATTCTGCGAAATCCGAACAAACCGGATCCTGCAACGTTTCGGTGGCGTTGATAATGAATGTCGACCGGCAAAAGTGATTAAGACTATGAATGAGGAGAAACACTCACTTCTCGTGAACCTCGAGGTCAGGGCCGGGTCCTTGTTTTTTCCCTTTGTAAAGCCGACCCTCTCAAGAGCTGTGCTTCATTTTGGCAAATCCCGATTCCGTGCCGGACGATCTCCGGAGTGACAAACCCCAACTTTCGTGTACGCGTGACGTAGTGGGTCCAAACAATGCTTGGGGTGCCGTATTTTGTATCTTGGGAGGGACGACGAACGCGCAAGTTTCCGTTTCACGTCGACGCTGCGGGAGCACTGCGGACCAAGGGCCAGGAAATGGCGGTAGAGTCGGAAATTGGGCTCGCGTGCCAGAATCCTAGTTTCAATGCGGCGTCTGCTTCTCGCTCAAACTTTGCGGCGAATGTGTGAGAGCACGTGTGGGAGTGGGCGAGGCGTTTGCGCGGTGGGTGCACGAGACCATGACAGGTACAATATACAATCCCGCGTTCGAGCCGTGCTCCCGTAGACGCGCGGTGGCAGACTCGCACTTGCAAACGTGGTCTCAGACGGCACCCTTGTCCGTCGCTCGCAAACAATGTACCTCTCCGGGCGGCGATACAGTGAAGGTTTTGCCGTGATTGCAGGGCATGGACATCCATCACGTGAGGCGGAGGGGATGGCAGCCAATGGGTGATAGGATAGAGTTGGCACCGTGCGTGTGCGAAATCAGGTTCTGAATGGAATGGAAATGAAATGAGTGTGGGTGTGTGGTGTGTTCATAGACATACGGGGAAACTTCAACGGAGGGGCTCAAATAGGTCTACAGGACCTGTGTGCTTGCTTGCTTCAGGTGGGGGAGAGGGTTAGGTCGACAGGTTCCGTCATGATCACCTACGGTGGCGCCGAGTCGAGTCGTGCATGGGATCCCCGCGCGCACAGACCTGGCCGTGCTGCTCGCCCGATTCCCGTGACTGGAACGGCGCGTGGATCTGTTGAAACGCCCAGACATGTATGAGCCGTTGTCGCGCGACCGAAAAGAGGATCCGTCAACTGTACCGGATGTTGTATGTAACCACGCGGTCGTGAAGTATCATATGGTAGTATTAACGGGGAAGAGAGGGGTGGACGGGACGGTCCTAGTTAGTCGGAGTCGGGGCTGTCACGGGCACGGGCGATATACGAGTAGGCTTGACGACAACCCGAGGCTGAGAAAGGGTACAACGACATGTGCATCCTGGTGCGAAAACGTGCGTACGAGTCTGCCCCAAGACGGGGCTCTCAGCGTCGCCGCCATGTCCGTTTGGGTGCAGGTTAAATGAAACGATGTATGATAACTGGACGGGCAAGTATGAGCCAGCCACACAGAGTATGCGATCGATCAGGGAAGACGGCCGCTGGGATCAATTAGCCCAACACATCCAATTCCCGTTTGTCACTGCGAGATCAGGGATCTACCAAAAGCAAGTGATGGCGTACGTACAAACGAAACCCACCCAGGGGGCGAGGCCACGTATGTAGCAACTAAACCCAGATTAGATCATGGACGTGCACACCTGGCGCACGTCGTGCTTTCATGCTTCCGTAAATGGCTGGCCCCCTGGAATGCAATCACGAATTCATATGTGGAGGATGGCGATGGACGGTACTCCCGGAACGCGATGCTCCGTGCACTCGCTCGGCTGCAGCAAGACTGACCGGTCAATGGGACAGCGCTTTCGCCGGGCACATAGGATAACACTGGCTCGACCTCGCCTGTCGGCGCCACACCTTGAGGCGTGCAAGTGCCGCATTAGCCGGGGACTGCCGGTGCACCCCGCCTCACCAAACACGCCTCCCACAACAGGGTTCAATGTTCGTCGAGGCGGTCTTTATTGAGTTTGTTCGGACCGAACGACCCAGGCATGACGGTTTCTATTGTGAATGCGGCGGGACACGTTTCAGAGCGGTAATCGAAGCCAAGACGTAATGACGCGCTTGCATCGTCTCACACGAGGTAGGAAACAGGATGACGATGAAGGCGCTGTGTATTAGGTGTAGCAGGCGTACTTGAATTTGAGTAATTCCCGTTAAGATTCCAAGGTCATACGATGCTGAAGAAGGTCGAATTTGCGAATCCAGGGTTAGTCAGCTCGGACGGGGATGTCAATGGGGGGTCGACGGATGAGGAAAAATGGCTGCAGTAATCGCTGACATGGTGACGACGAATGGGTCCACCGCCGGGATGCGACAGGGTTTCCGAATCAGTTTCTACCCGTCGGGAGATCGTTCAGGTGAGTCGGTGACAGGGGGGTAACGTCAGGGTGCGGGGATCCAGCGCAGGATCACACACATTGGCAGCCGAATATGTGCGGGATATGCAGTTCCCGCATATCAAGGGTAGTTACCTCCGCAGTCGTTGGCTTTGATTTGTTTCGTAGAGCGGTGAGATCCCTGCGTAGGGCTCCATGCCAGTCTCACGATGACGTGCGTGCTCATCGCTGCCCGGTGCGAACATATGCGTGATTAGAGGGTACGTGTGGGCGGTAGTGAGGTACGGGAATGGAGATGGATCACGCGAACAGAGATGGAAGGCGGCGGGGAAGCTATTCGGATATTCGGGGTAACGGGGAGGTTAACGCCTCAAGACAGGATCGCTGGGTGGGGCTGTCAGTTCCTCGAATGCGGAAGTGCTTAACGGGGGTAATCGAGTTCTCGATCTATCAGAAGAGTGTTGTCATTCGGTTCCGCCCTGAGACGGTGAACTTTGATACGTGGGGCACAAAGCATAACGATGTCGAGCCAATCGCTAGCGCAGATTGCGAACACGAGGGTCTCCGTCGTGGGCTGCGGTTGAATGCAGCGCAGGGCAGAGCCCGAATGTTTCAGCAGCGGATGTCGGGTTCGGACAATTTAGCTCTCAAACGACCCTGAGTCTGGAATGGAGTACGGAGGGTACTGTACATGCATCCGATGTCTCGCCTCACAGGAGGGAGTACGTGGACGACGATCCGTGCGTACAGCTCGACTCATCTGAGATCACACATGATCGAACCACTGAATTTTTGAGTTGAGCATGGACGGGTACCTTCTGTGGTGAGGTGGCTGTGCGGATAGGAGGGAGAAATTGAAATATTTTTGGCGGAATTAAGGGAGGGTCCGAAGAGGGGTCATTTTGAGGCGGGGCAGTTGACGTCGCGATCAGCTGGAGGTGCACCGACGCGGTGGCAGGGATGCCGGCATGCCGAGATAAATGTTTATGTATATTTGTTGATGATCGGACCGTGGACGGCATGGATCAAGTAAACGTGGGAAGATACTGATTGGTTGTGATTGGCCAGGGCTGGCTAAATAGGCGTCTCTTGTTCTCTTCCTCGTCCGCCCCCATCTCTCCACACATGGCAGCTACCTCTCAACCTATCGCATGTCACTCCCCGACGCTGAGTCCTTACTTCTTGGGCTCACCCATCTCATGGCGTGCAGGCTCGTTCGGTAGTCGCTTCTATCCCGGTTGCTCTCCCGGGCAGCTCCTTGGTCCCCTCGAGTAAGCCTTCACCCTCTCTCTTCCGCATGCTCCTACATCCGATCACAGCCCCAGCGATTTCAAGTGCGCCAAGCTCTCCTCCTCCCTTGAGAGCGATCGCGGCTCCATTCTCAATGCCCTTTCCACCTTTGACCGCGAGGACGAACTGGTACGCCAACCGTTCCATTCACACGCCCCATCTCACTCCGTCCAATCGCAGTGTCGCAACTACTCGTGCTGCGGTCTCCAAATAGACGATCTACATGCTCTCGTCCAGCATTTCGAGGAGGTTCACGTCGTCGTCGTAGACCAGTTCGGGCGGCCGAACCAACAGCTACCGGTCGCTGCGTTTCCCGCTACGCGGCAACCAATCTGCGCTCAGCCCCTCGCTTACCTCCCCGACCTAAATCAGCATCTCCCACCTCCGTATCACCACGGCGGTTTTGACCCTGATGATATGGAACTCGATGTCGATCAATCCAGCTCTCCCTCTTCCGGTGGGCCAACCCCTCCCGACACACCCCTTACAACACCCCTCTCGTCACACCCAACTCATTCCTTTAACCATTTTGGTCAGTCGGCAAAGGATGCTTCCCCACGTTCGCCTGTTTCAGCCTTCGACACAACAACACTTCCGACCCGTTCCATCCATGGCCATTCAATGGCTGCCTTTCCCCCTTCCCGAAATAACCTTCCCAACCTGTCAAAAGTCCCCGAACCATTCAACGGCTATGCAGGTTATTCCGACTACTCCTCGTCTATGCCTGGCACTGTCCCTTCTCCCCCGGCTACCGATGACATCCAGGGTCCCGTCTCCCCTGTCAGCGAACCTACAAGCCCTTACGGCTGTCTCCCCCCTGCTGTTGTCTTCTCCACCGCCAACACGCCTGCCAACACGCCCGCTGCATCCCGTGTGCCATCCCCTTCCAGCTCGTCCCGTCATTCCGTTACTGCCTCGTCCGACTCGACGAGCTCTGCCAAGGCGTCGTCATCACAATCGAGTAGCCCCCGTGCTAGCACGACCCTTTCTCGACCCGCATCGTCACTGCTGTTGTCAAAACCGTTCCGGTGTCCGAAGCCCAATTGCAACAAGAGCTACAAGCAGGCAAACGGACTCAAGTACCACATGACTCATGGAAGTTGCAACTTTGCACCCCCCAAGGATCTCGAACAAGTCCAAGCATTGCTCGCGAGTAAGCGCTCTGCGAGAGAGGCTGCGGGAGAGGATGAGAACACGATCACCGAGGGTGAGTTGCGCGAAGTCGAGCGGGAGGCTGAGCGCCGGCTCCGTCCCTTTGCGTGTGGTGTTGGTGACTGCCAACGGCGGTACAAGAACATGAACGGACTTCGGTATCACTATCAACACTCGGGCGACCACGGCGCGATAGGACTGGCTCTGCTCGCGAGCGGACAGCACGAGTGCTTGCAACATGCTCACGGGAACCGTTCTGCTGCCAGCTCACGGCAATCAACACCATTAGCGAGTGGCCAGTCAACACCCGTGACGGGTCACTCGACGCCGACGTATGCTCAGCAGTACCAACAACAGATGATGTACACTTCCGCGCAACAACAATATCTTCGAGCCCAACAACAACAGGCCATGCAAATGCAAGCGCAAATGGCATCGTATCCTGTTGTCGACGTCAACTCTGCTCAGCGTTGATGCAATCCGGTCACCGAGCGCGATACCCCCTTTACACACTTGGCCTTTCCGACCCCTTGTGTTCGCTACACGTCCGGATGCGGCTCGTGAAAAGTAAAAATTATACATATTGGGCGTCTTGGCTAATATTCGGTTTCTGGTCTCGCGTGTCTTCTCACCGCTCCTCTTTTCATCTTTATCGTCTACATGCTGGCCTCCAACATATCTCAGGTCGCGATCATCATACTTTTTTTTCGAGTTCCTTATCGTGGCTGATCGTTGCATGAGTGGCTGCCATTTTTCCCCGTTTCTTTGGCCGCGTCGATTCGTTGGCCTGGAAACCCCTGGTCTGCATGGACCGCCACGTCATTCCCTGGGATCAATATAGACGTAGAGATCGCCACGACCGAGGTTGCTTGTCTCTTCACTTTTGGCCCCTTGATTCTGTGCCAGGCTCACCAGTTCTGTTAATCTTGTTCTGCTGACCCGTCTGACCGTGCCCGTATAACGTATACTTACCACATCAGCTATATCTACGTCGTAACCCTATGTCACTCGTATTTACGTTCCTAAAGACTGGACTGGACAAGTGTGAATGCCTTCCTGTACGAGCTTGGATGAATAGATGAGACGACACTGTTTTGTTTCTTTTCAAATGGGGGGTCTTGTCTCACCGGGGTCGCTGAGATTGGCAGCTGGTGATCGGCGTCACATTAATTGTCGACTCTTGGCGACGCGGGTTGCTTCAATATACATAATGTCAGGAGTGGTAAAAGTTTGGCCGCTCCTCTTCCACGTGGGTCCGATGGCATCTATGCGTGTAAATCGGGTAGAGGTCTCAGATCCCTGTCTGCGCCGTGGTGGTTTATTGCAACGTGACAACGGGCAGTGTAGTAAGGAGAACGGCAACGTCTTGATCGGGCGGGGAACGCGCCAGCCGAGCCCCCGTCGAGGCACGCGCAGCACACGCACCAACATTGGATCTGTTGATCAGGCGTCTACGACGGCAAGAGAATTATACAGGTCGTCGACGGTTCTGCTGATTTTTGGCGGTAAACCAGGTCCACTTGGTACTTGCTTCTTTCTTGGCATTTATTTTACGTGCTGTTGTTTGCTGCGGAGAGAGCATTGTTGGGGAATTCAACCCATCGTTGTCGGTAGCACCAACAGCGCAGCCTCGGTTCTATCCAACCGTCTTTTTCTACTTACATTTCGACCGCAATCCCTGCCCCTCCCGTCAACTCACAGAAATGAATGGCACAGAAAAAAAAGGAATTCATTCTCGTTCCCATACACCCCTGGTTCGCGATGGGCTCACAGATCAGTCCACAAGTCGACGCAAGTCCCGCTTTCGCTCGTCGCTCACCTGCACGGATCGCGCTGTTTTTCCCACCATCATCAGCCCAGCCTCTATTCCCTCCCTCCCTCTCCTGCCACTCACGGTGCATCCTGCAACGACACCCACCGCCCATCCACGTATCCCCACACGTTGCCCTTGGGGAGAATAATCGTCTTGAGCGTTGGACATGCCTGGTGCCACAATGCCGCAATCTCGGATTCCTTTTCGGACGAGAACGCTCCAGGGGCCATGAACGTGAGATATCGGAGCGCCTTGAAGTGGCTTAGTGAGGGTGCCGTCTCGATGAGGTGCTCCTGTCCATTCACCAGGGTCCGATGAGACACACGTGAGCGGGGAAATTCGACACCAAGGAAACAAGAGGCGGTGGGACGTACCTGAGTAGAGTGTCGGACAAGGACGACGGCGTGCAATGCTTCGAGCGCGGGCAGCCGTTTCGAGATCTCGGTGATGAGCGTCGCAGGTGGTCCGATGTCAAACGACATCACGGTCAGCCGCTTCAGCGGGCGCGTCGAAAGAAGCAGCGCATCGAGCGAGGTGGTTGCGTCCCCGGGGTAGAGCGACATCGACACACTCTCGATCGGCCGGCCGCGGATAAAGTCGGCGGTGAGACGGGGTGAGGAGAGAACGGTGCGGAAGTGTTTAAGGCGGGGGAGTGTCCCGGGCGGCAGGGGAAACGTGTGGACGGGATTGAACCCTCGTAGACAGATCTCGATGAGGTTGTGCTGTGTCACGAAGAAGTCGGCGAGGAGGGATTCGCACCGCATCGAGGTGGTGAATACACGGAGGGAGAAGGTGCAGCCCTGGAGGGTCCATGCGAGGTTGGACGAGTTATCGGTGGCGGAGAATTCGAGGCCGAGGTAGATGAGGTGGTGGAGGCGCTGGAGGGTGCGTTGGAGGAGGCGGAGAAAGTTGGCGGTGAGAAAGTTTTCGGTCCATTCGAGGTCGAGCCGGCGGACGAGGGGGGCATACAAGTCGTTGCGGGCGAGTGTTTTGATGAGGCGGATGGTTCGCTTTGGGGGGATGTCGATAAGCGAACGATACAACACGCGAGCGACGGTCTGGTGGAAGAGCGAGTTGGTGGTGAGACACGGAACGAGATCGCCCCGCGGAAGATGTGCAATAACGAGCTCCAGCGTCTCTGGAGGTAACATCTTGTGTGGTAAAGCGCAAGATTTCGATGGCTCGACTTTACCCTTTCAAGGTCAGCCTTGAGCACAAAGGGAACCAAAATCGAGCGGGAGCGGTGTATTACTGCAAGTATTCGTATAAGTTGATAACTATATTCGTGTCTACAAGAAATGGCGTCGAGGAGTCTATTGTACCTTGACCGTCTTCTCGTCGTCGCAGGATCCCTCGACGATAGCCTCTGCACGCTGACCTTCCGCTTCTATCTCGGCCATGAGTTGACGCTCGGCAGCTTCCTGCTCCGCCTTGCTCTTGTTCTTGTTGGCAGCCTTGGTTGTGGTGATACGCTTGCGGTACTCCTGGTACCTGGTGTCGGTACCAAACAGGCGATCGCACCAGCGGAAAGAGGTGGAGAAGTTGTTAGTGAAAGCCATGTGATGGAAATCATGGTGCTCGGCACCCGACCAGAATGGGACGATGTGCTGCAACGACCAGGGGAAGTCTGGGTTGACAAAGTAAGGCGATGCATCTCGGGCAAGTTGAACCACAAACCATAACCGCTGTGTGAATCGATGGCCTGGAACAGACGGAGGGTAATCCAAACATAGACAGTGAAGATGTGGAGGTTGCGGGTAAACCAGCAGTAGAGGATGGGTCCAGCGATCGTACCAGTACCGAGGATGAAGACCTCAGCAGGGTGAGCGTATTCTGCAGCCAGACCGAAAGGAGCCGAATACTTGTGGTGGATCTTGTGAACATGTTTGTACAATGGTCCCCAGTGAAGAGCCTGGTGCGCTAAATGGAGGAAATCAATGATGGAGGCGACAAGCGAAGACGAACAATATACCAAAGTAGTGGAACATGTCCTCAAACACGAAGAAAATGGCAATCTGTGGAAGCATGGTCTGCCAGGATGGGAACGGTACTTGGTAGGTTTGCATGCCCAACGTTTCAGCCATTGGGTGGAACAACCAAATCTAGATGCAAGGCTTTCAGTCTCCAGGAGATGACGTAACCGTGAATGACTGACAGCGGGCAATTCGATAGTGAAATGGGAGAAGAGAACCTGCTTGGTACATTCCCATTGCTCTGCAGCGGTAGGAATCTTGCTAGGCTGTAGTTTCCACTTCTGAAAGTACGGAATAGCGTCGATGATGATCCAGGGAACACAGCGTCCGAAATATACGATCTTGGAGTGAATGAACGTCAGAAGACATGCTCCTGGTGTCCCTACATGCTACTTACTTCGTGTAACAAGAAACTCAAAAGACCGGTTGCGATGACGGGGTTGTCGATCCAAATGTACCATGATGCCCAGAGCTGTTCCAACCAGTTGAGCTTGGACAAGTCGAGGTGCGCGTAGAGTTGTTGGGCTGTCTCGTGAGCAGCTGCAGCTGCCGTCGCGTTAAAGGACATGGTAAAAGTGACGGACAGTGCCTACGACAGGGACCCTTTTTATCCTAATTCGAAAAAAAAAAAAAGAATTACACGATCAACGATGGCGTGACCGAACGACCAATCAGAACCGATTATGTTATCATCGGGCTCACACACCCCGGAAATAGATTCGATAATTTTAAGGTGAAACTTGCGAGGAGAACGACAATGGACACGTACGGGTGACGATGTCGTTGACATGTCGCGTACCTCAATGGTGAGCCCAATCTTTACTAGTCCTCGTTTCTTCAACATCCCTAGCTGATCCCTGCTCTGGGTATTTATATGAGTTTAGGGAAACTTGAGACTTGAAAAATGTCGCTCTACATGATGGCGCGAAGAAATCACCCCATAATGGGGCTCGGAAAGATCGGCCCGGTGGAAATACGGGTTGAACGCGAATAGGTAGATGGACAACTTCGTCCGGAACGAGTTTCCTGACGCATTCACAGCTTCAAAACAGTCTTCGTATTACAGGTTACTACATCGCAACTGTCGAATTTTCACGGCAATCGAGACTGCCAACCATGATGGGATGATCATGTCCCGACATTGGTTTACTTACCCGTACACAACGAAAGTCGGTGATGTCATCACTTCACTTGCACTGACGTCGCAGCGTTCCAATACCACGAGCATGATCGCTCGGCTGGCACCCTGGTGTTTAAATACTGGATACCCTCGCCATCTCCCCTCCCTCCAGCAACACGCTGCGCGTTCCCTCTGCCCTCTGCCATCCTTACCGTCTTCTACCATCCCTCACCTCTATTCGTCTCTCGTTATGGTCTTGTTGATCAAGAAAAAACACGCCTCTCATGAGGATGTCACTCGTTCGTCCCATTCGCCCGCTGGCGACACGCCCAGGGGGCGACTCGCCAAGGGTGGCATGCAGAGCCCAAGGAACGCTGGCGTTCCAAAGGCGAGGTCAATGGTATGCATAGCTCAACGATCTCACGCCTGACTGCCTGGCCAACCTACCATGTTGTAGCCGCATATCAGCCTCTTGGCGGATGGGGCGTTGCTGAAAGCGCGATGTTCGGCCGTGCTCGGTGCCGACCTCGACAAGTTGCAGCCGAGAGACCTTATTTTGCGGAAGGTCAAGTCAGCAAGAGAAGATCTCCGACAGATATTTAGCAACAGGTCCCCGACGCAACGCCCTGAACCCGCCACAGGAGTGGGTAAATCGAGTTCTACGCAGCCCATTTGTTCGATAGCAATTTCGAGCGTCTACGCGCCCGGGCCGTTGGATTCCTTCACAATTCCGACGTCCGTCCCTGGTCCCTTGGACGAACCGAGCGAGGAGGAGGAAGATCATCGCCAACGTCTGGTCGCCGTCGCCCAAAATTGGTTGGACTCCGAACGGCTGTTCTCGCTACGCCGTTCGGTGGTCGACCAAGCCATAGATGACGCAAGATATGACTTTTGCCGGGCTCTACTCCAGTCGTTCTCGAATCCACCTCCTGCTTCTTCTCTGCTGGAAATCCCCCAGTCTTCCAGCGCTCTCGTTCCGTTACCCATGCTTGACGCTGGCCGCTCCTCCCCGATGGTCGCCACGACATCGTCTGTAACTCCTGTGGTGAATTACGCGATCATTTCATCCTTTCTGTCTGCATGCCCAGAACGAGCTGATCGCCTCCCGTCTCCACAAATTTCGGACGAAGACCTCGGACGAGAGTGGGACAACTTCTCGTTCCATTCCAGTCAAGATGAGGAATGGACGTCCGAGGTCGAGTCGCGAAAACAAAACGCGTTCAATCGAGATTTGTCGAGTATGAAGAGGAAGCTAGCCGAGCCCATTCCGAAGCTATCTTCCTGTTTTTCTGATGATTCTCTGGCAGATTCGGCCGCTCAACACGTTCCAGAAGGTCTCTGTGCATCGTCTTCTGGTACGTCCTCCGAGGGCGGGGACAACACATCGTCCTACTTGGCCGACGAAGAGGGGGAAGGGGAAGGGAGTAGCGGATCTGCTTCGGTCTCAAGGTCCGGCTACCCATTCAGCTCCCCGGCGCTCGAGCCAGACATGACGGTCGCGCCTACTTGCTCTGTCAATCTCTCGCTATCGGTTCGGGCGGAAGATTCCACTTTGGATGACAACCATGACTGCTCCGATCCAAGAGCAGCGCAGGTTGCAGATGGGACCGACGACGTCTGGAAACTACTAGCCAGTTATGTACCGAGACTCCTCAGTCGTATCTCTGAGGAGTCACTGGCGGACGAGTACGAGATTGAAGCAACGGCCCAACCTCCTCCAGTATCTTTCCGACGTCCCATCTCATTATACAGGAAGTTTTTGCAGTTCAGGTGCCAAGCCCCATTGGATCTCGATCGCTCGGCTGAAGGCGACTTTCCGCCCGTGGTACTCTCGGAAGATGGTACAGAGTCTTCCACAGCTTCGTGGAACGTGGAGACCTCCGTCACGACCGCGGATACGGATAGCGATCCTGACCCGTCTTTTGTCCCGAGCCCCGTGAAAACGCTTCGTAGGGTACGGAAATGTATGGACCTCAAGGTAGGCTGCCACGATAGACTCAGTTAATATTCTTATCTGGTTTTCTGTGCACAGAACCCGGTCCAACTTCCAACAGTGCAGAGTACCTCGTCGATCGAGACCTTATGCGACTCAGCATTTTTGCATGAGGATGTGCGTCCTCCGAAGTCCCGGGTTCGACGACTTCAGAGGATTCCAGGATGTCTTGATTTGAAAGTATGTTCTTCTGTATCTTTCCCGGCTCACATCGTCTTATTTGCATTCCCAGAAGGCGTTCGGTGGGACGGCCACCCCGTCTGGCCTTAAGACAGGAGAACATTCTATTCAATATCCCGGAAGACGGCCTAGTTTCGAGGTATGCTTCCTTTGCTTTGTGCTCGTTATGAAGGCTCACGAGCATTTACAGGAACGGCGCTATTCATCAGACTCGATGGAAACTTGCAAAGTTCGGTCCATCTCGTCTCGTTGTCAAATATTCACGAGGCAAGATTCTGCCAAGCCTCCCGTTCCCCCGAAGCCCCCTGGTTTCCGCTTGCACCGGAACAGGACTCAGCCTCCGTCTACCACCGCCTACGAGCCTCCGTCGCTGTGCTCACGCTGCGACCCGTCCTCATCGCTTCCACTTTGGTCTTGCGCCAAGATTACAGGATCAAAGGTAAAGCGGGGTCGGCCCGCCAGCGAATCCACGAAGGTTCTCAAGAAGCGTCTTGAATCTATACCCATTGATCCGTTGACAATCCATGGTCATACTCTCGAGCAGTACGTTGGTTGTTTCTCGTCAGTACTTGAGTGCTGACTTCGGATTACCACAGGTGTTGTGATAAACACCCATCTCTATCGTCCATCAAAGGATGCAGAAAAGTAAAAACGCCAAAAAAATCGGAAAACCCTGGAAAAATCAAAGCGATGGCGAGAAAAATGTGGAAAATCTGAAAACCAACGAATCAAGAATGCCATACTTCCCTTGTGACTTGCATACTGGTGAGTTTTGGCCATGATTCTCTCGTGACTCTAGCTGATGGAGATTTTCCCTTCAGCGAGGACCAGAGGCACCACTCCAGGCGGAGCGGAGTCGACCGTCACGGTGGATGCTACTTGAGCGTCTCTGAGGTCCCTTTGGATACCCGCGGTGCGTGCTTTTACCTTGGCATATCTTTGCATGCTGATCCAGTCCCAGGGTAGTTCTGAGACGCCAGCCAGAGCTGGCGATCAGCTACAATCAGGTATCCGGAGTACAACACACGACGCGATTATCGGCTATCACCCGGAGTGATTCGGGACCCATTTTTTCTGGTATCGGTCCTTGTGACGGAACGGCACGTTGTTCTGTTGACGCGAGTTCCCGATCCGCAAGTTCCTTGGTGGATTGTAGCACGAAAACATATAACCTTGGAGACTCTGTAGAACGATGGGATGGTTGTCGGGCTGCTAGTAGCACATTTACTAGAGAGTGCTCGCGTGCGACTCTCTGCATGTATTGTAACGCAGCACATTTGCATCAAGGTAGAAAAAGAAATGAAGCAGACTTGATCAGTTCGTCGCACGTGGCGAAAAGTTGAGCTGATTATCCGGTGCGATTCGAGTCACTCTCGCGCAGATACACGCTTGCCTCGTACCACCACGTCGTTTGAGCTAGGATGGCATCGGAAGAACAAGTGGCGAAGAAGTACAACTTGATCACCCGCAGGCTTCAAGAAGTTCTTGGCGCCGACATCATCAAGGGTATTCTTGCCGAGGGTAGATCGCCCAAAGCCTACTGGGGTACGCACGCCGCTCGTATTTCTGATCGAAGAAACTGATTCGTTTGGCCCATAATAGGAACCACGCCAACTGGCCGTCGTACGTCCCACGCCGTTTGAAACTTTGTCGAGGACTCATCGTCGATATGTAGCACACATTGGATACTTTGTTCCGTTGACCAAGATCGCAGATTTCCTTCGAGCAGGCGTAGAAGTAAAAGTGCTCCTTGCCGGTACGTCGACCCCATCTGGATCGCAGGCGAACCCAGACCCTCACGCGCAATATTTCAGATGTCCACGCATTTCTCGATAACCTCAAGGCACCGCTAGACCTCGTCGCGCACAGGACGAAATACTACGAATTCGTCCTCCGAGCGATCTTCACCTCGCTTGGTATACCCACTTCGAAACTGACGTTCGTGCAAGGTTCCGACTACCAGTTGTCGCGGGAGTACAATTTGGATAATTACAAGCTCTGCACGATCGTGACAGAACATGATGCCAAGAAGGCGGGATCGGAGGTCGTGAAACAGGTCGAGAGTCCGTTGTTGAGTGGGTTGATTTACCCTGGGCTGCAAGCGCTCGACGAGCAGTACCTCGGTGTCGATTTTCAGTTTGGAGGGGCGGACCAGGTGCGTTCCAAGATCGTCGTGCGGTTTGAGGTTCTTGACCTCTTTTTTTTAACAGCGCAAGATATTCACCTACGCAGAGTTGTACTTGCCGAGACTGGGATATGCCAAGCGGGCACATCTGATGAATACGATGGTCCCGGGTTTGATGGGCGGCAAGATGTCGTCTTCGGACCCAGACTCAAAGATAGACTTTTTGGACACGCCAGAAGCGGTGAAGAGGAAGATCAAGAAAGCATTTTGCGAGGAAGGGAACGTGGTGGAGAACGGGCTGCTTGCGTTCATCAAGGCCGTGCTAATACCCATAAGCGAATTACGCTTGGAGCGATTACGTGGGGATACGGGAGAGGATGAGGAAGAGGGCAAGGAATCGACGGGATCTCAAAAACCGTTCGTAACAGATGACGCGCCGGAAGGGGCGGTGTTTACGATCACTCGGGAAAAGGGTGGAGGATCGAGTCATTACAAAACCTACCAGGAGCTGGAGGACGATTACGCGGCAAAGGAAATACATCCGGGTGACCTCAAGGCGAACGTACGAGACGCGATCATCGGTTTGCTGGAACCTATCCGGGCGGCGTTCCTGGCAAACGAGGAGTGGCAAAGGATCGAGCGGCTGGCGTATCCGGATCCAAACGCCAAGAAGGAGCCAAAAAAGAAAAAGGCGAGTCCCGTCGTCCCCATGTCGAATCGTGCCCCGCATGTTTACACCTTGGTTCTCCCACAGGAGAAGGTGTACCACCCTCCGCCACCAGGAAAAGGCAGAAACGCCAAGGCTGTCGACGGTGTTGTGACTGATGGGATGCCATCTGAACCACCAGCCAGTCAGCCCGACGCAGAGGCAGAGGCGGTATGAGGATCGAATTCCATATAATACATAGAAGATATGTGTATCACATACGCTCGCGATCTGGACAGGATAGCCGTAATGGGAGGCGCGCGACGCGTTCTATCAGCGCGTCTGTGACACGCCACTGGGCACATAAAAGACCATCCTTAAAGGCTTCCACGTTGCACCTCCCCTTGATCAGTATCACCACGATGTACCCCGAGTCGGACTTTTACCAGATATCGGGCTACAGTGCCCATTCGAACGGATGGTAAGCATTGCTTGACTCGGGTGACCCCTTTGAATCCAATCGAGGTTCTACTTCAGGTTCAAGAAGTTTGACGATAAGCCCATGACCGAAGCCATTGCTAATTCGAAAACTCCACTCTTTCGGCCACGGGGCCAGAATACGCCAATCGAACTCGTCTTGGGTATGCCGATGCATCCGTCACGTCGTCCAATGGTCTCACGTGTAGTATCAGGAGTTTTTCCATCGGGAGCTTCCTACCTGTTGATGACGCGCGAGCAGATGCTCGAGTTCACGCACAGGCACCGCCTCCAGATACCAAGGAATCCGTGGAGAGCAGACGAGTTTCTGTCGCTGTCACCCATTTACTTTAACTCGCTTGCCGAACTCTCCGCCAAGACCGCGACGTATAAGCAACGTCCGCGAAACAAGAACAGACGGGAAACCGAAAAACCGTTGGATAACAGTGTGGCAAATCGGGGGTATGTCAAGACGGGACCGAATGTC
This sequence comes from Sutorius eximius, assembly GCA_038089815.1. NCBI lineage: Eukaryota > Fungi > Basidiomycota > Agaricomycetes > Boletales > Boletaceae > Sutorius > Sutorius eximius. The sequence goes on along the minus strand of JBBPLN010000126.1, from coordinate 8,533 downwards.
GTCCATTATCGGGCATATTTCGAGCACCAAAGGCCTGTGCGATGTCCCTCCCGTTACTCTGGACCTACTTACGCAACTGTACAGGACCCTGTACAGACTTCTCACGAGGGATCTCCAGCCAGGCAAGGTTGCACTGGTCTCGCCACCCTGGCTGGGTCGCGTACGTGTCGTGTCACTCGTACTTGGGGTGTGGAGCGTCGATAACCGACGCAGAGATGAACGCCTGAAGGACCCCGTGCTGGTTGAGGTAGGCTGGACAGACACCTCGTTCCCGGCCTTCTTTGAGCAACTCGGCGGTTCGACGGTCCACCTCAAGGTGAATTCGGGCCGGAAAAATCCAGGCTCCAAGGTAACGTGGACTGCCGCACTGGGTACCCACCTTGAAGCATCCCGCGTTTCTAGAACCCCTACTTTTCCGAGGCCATTGAGGACGATCAGGCGGGACTCTACTCGCGATTACGAGCCCTTTTCGATGATGACGCGAACCAGAACAGGGTCCCTTTGATCGTGCTCGTGCACGACGAAGGTATGGCGCGCGCAGTGCTTTCACGCGCAGACATCGATCTCAACACGTGGCATTCTGGGCTCTCAGAGCTACTTCCAATCGATCCGCCCACGGTACGGAGTCATCTCACCACAGACGCATCTGCGAATATCCTGTCTGACCGATATGCAGAACCGACATAGGGCAGGGGTTACATCCAACCCCAACGTCCTCCCCGGACCCTGTATCGTTGACATGCAAAAGCTAGTCCAAGCCGTGATGGAGACTCCCAGACCAGGGGACACCGTTCCTGAAAGCGCAAAGGTGCTGCGCATGCAAAGGGACACCAGAACATGCGCTGGCGACGACAGCCTGTAAGTACCCCCGCGGGTACTGCCCGAACTCATATTCATCTCCGACGTTTTAGGTTACAGTTGCGCATGTGGATGTCGATGGCGCAGGGACTCGCCATCGATGAGCAACATCAGCAGCGTTCGTCCCAAGAGCCTGATTGTGCCCAGGTGCTTGAGCCGCCCCAAGAAGAACTGAACGGGGACGTGGATCCAAATGACATCGACCCGAACGATATGTCACCTGTGCCGCGAGCTCCGATCGACGACTATTCTGACGATGATTGGTGAGAACGAAATAATATATGTCGAGGCGTGTTGGAATTTGTGAGGTGCCGGGTATGGGTATAGGTTTTTGTTCGTCGCTTTGCCATGTACGCTGTCATCGCACTGTTGAAATGCTGTCCATGTTTTCGTATTTTCCCCACTTGGAGCAGTGTCGACTGTCGGTCATCTCGGTTGAATCCACGACCTTTGGGATACTTCCACGACACAGATACCATTGAGATGTGATTTTTAAATGGAAGACTATTTCAAAGCCATTCTACGAGACTGTACACTCCCCATTATGAATCTACGCCTAGCACAAGGAAGACAGACAACAACCCGCGCTGGCAAGGAAAGGGACATTGATTTTGCACCAGAAAGCCACTTCAGGAGCTGCAGTGAACAGGCTGCTGCGCCTGTACACAGTGGTGCTGTACGACGATGAATCCAGCATGGAGGTAATGACGATGGTATTGTACTGTTGCAAAGAACGACTTGGACCAAAACAAAGGTTTTTCTACCACGCTATTTGCGTCTGTTTTGTCACTCAAGGTATATTTCTTCCAGATTGAATCACCAACCGAACGATACTCGTAGAAAAAAAGAAACTCGATATGCAGACTAGCGTAACAATATTCGTGGAATTAAAACAAGGGCATCAAACACAAGGAAGACCAATAGAGGAATACCTAAGTTTTCGTCGTAAAAAGAATAGGGAAAGTAATCATCGGCTGCTTGCTGTTTTAACCTCTACTGTTCCTCCTCCACTGGTGCTTCCTCCTCGTATTCACCCTCCTCTTCGACACTAATAAAGATGTCAGCAAGGCGGCCTCTGCGGGTCCTAACGAGCACTCACGTAGCGTCCTGGTATTGCTGGTATTCAGCGATGAGATCTTGCATGTTCGACTCGGCTTCCGTGAACTAGCAGCCGCAATGAGGATCAGCAGCTCAAACTAGGCAAAAAGACAAACCTCCATCTCGTCCATACCCTCTTGTGTGTACCAGTGCAAGAAAGCCTTGCGCTTGAACATGGCGGTGAAGTGGTCGCTGACACGCTTGAAGAGTTCTTGGATAGCAGTCGAGTTACCCAAGAACGTGACAGCCATCTTGACGCCACGAGGGGGGATGTCACACTGTGCTGACAGCACATTGTTGGGGATCCACTCGACGAAGTAAGCAGAGTTCTTGTTCTGCACGTTTTGCATCTGCTCTTCCACTTCTTTCATCGAAACCTTGCCACGGAATACAGCAGCAACCTATAAAAATCGTAAGCAGATACCAAAGTGAAAATGTTGTAGAGCTCACAGTGAGATAACGACCGTGTCTTGGGTCCGAAGCAGCCATCATGTTCTTGGCATCAAACATTTGTTGTGTCAACTCGGGAACGGTAACAGCACGGTATTGTTGGCTGCCACGTGCCGTCAACGGAGCGAAGCCGGTCATGAAGAAGTGAAGACGAGGGAAAGGAACTTGGTAACGGCACCGTTAGTCGATACAAATGTAAATTCAAATGTTCAGCATACCCATATTGACAGCGAGCTTGCGAAGATCCGAGTTCAATTGACCAGGGAAACGCAAGCACGTAGTAATACCAGACATGACGAAGGAAACGAGGTGGTTGAGGTCTCCATAAGTGGGTGTGGAGAGCTTGAGGGTCCTGAAGCAAATGTCGTAGAGAGCCTCATTGTCAATACAGAAAGTCTCGTCCGAGTTTTCCACAAGTTGGTGGACCGAAAGGGTAGCGTTGTAGGGCTATAAAGAACAATAGGTTAAATGGTGCAAATTGGAAATAAAGAAAAACCTACCTCGACGACGGTATCCGACACGGCGGGACTTGGGACAACAGAGTACGTGCACATCATACGGTCAGGGTACTCTTCCCGAATCTTGGACATGAGAAGCGTCCCCATTCCGGCACCGGTACCACCACCAAGTGAATGGGTGATTTGGAAACCTGTGGTCTACATTCACATCACGAATCTTGCTGTGCTAGGAGAATACCCACCTTGAAGGCAGTCGGTACCCTCAGCCTCCTTTCGAACAACATCCAAGACGGAGTCCACCAATTCCGCTCCTTCAGTGTAGTCTGCAGGCCAAGATTTTAGCGGACGTGATTGTGTCAGCAGCGCGATGAATGACTTACGTCCTTTCGCCCAGTTGTTACCGGCACCACTCTGTCCGAAGATGAAATTGTCGGGGCGGAAAAGGCCACCTAGAGGACCGGAGCGAACAGAGTCCATTGTTCCAGGCTCGAGGTCGACCAAAACAGCACGAGGGACGTATTTGTTTGACCCGATCTCATTGTAGTAGACCGAGATACGCTCGAGCTGCATGTCATTGTTTCCCTTGTAGAGACCATCCCGCTCGATACCATGCTCATCGGAAACCACTTCCCAGAATTTGGCACCTATTTGATGAATAGTAAGACGTATAAACACACGATGATGGTGGCCAATTTGGCGATGGCACAAAGCTCACCAATTTGGTTACCGCACTGATATCGAAAACACGTGTAAGTGACACGACGTGGCACAATGCACATGTACTTACCTGGCCGGTTTGAATGTGGACGATTTCACGCATGCTAAAAAGAAGATGATCAGATTGGAGCGAACGTTGGAAAATGATTCGATGTCTCAACACCGAACGCGCTGGCCAAAATCGCGCACGACGCGCACAAGACACGGTGTAGCGCGACGAGAAGGAGTAGGGACACGTACATGAGGGATTTGGGAACAACAAGAAGTCGTCAAGGATGGCGTTGAGACACGAACGGATGAGTGGTCAAAAACGAGAACGTGCGGCCGGGTCAAGGGTTGTACGCTTATTTTTCAAGCGGCGACTCATTTAGTGGCTGTGTCTTATTTTCCCACCACTCAACACGAGTTCCCTGTGTTTACGACAGACACGCACAATTTTACATCGTCTTTCGCCTGATATTTAATACGAGACCGCCTGGCAGCGCCTAGCCAGGCCTTGCGACCGCCTTGAGGCACCGTGTGGTATCGTGTAGGCTCCACATCGATTCGGCATCGCTTCTGGAACGGCGATGGCCGGTGATCATCCTTACGTGTGCCTGGGTGGCAGTACTGGCAGTGTTGCTCAGAGGCTGCGTGTTATTACCATGTACCGCCGTTCTGACCCTTTCCTGAAGGTTTCTCTTCATCAGCCATGAGCGCTACCAATGTCAGAAGCTTGAGCCAAACGTCATTCGATGCTTCCCTACCTTCGCCGAGATTTCAACCGTCTGTACATCGAATACCCACGCCAGGGATCGAGAATGGGAGGCCACCGCGATATGTAGGCCGCACCTCTGTCACTCTACGATTTTTGTGATTGTCTTTTTTGTTGCAGGAACCTTTTATGCTCAACTTTTGGTTCGTCGGTGGGATGGCTCTGATCATGGTACTCCTTGGCGTTGCGTTGGAGGTTGGATTATATATATCAAACACGCAGAATGGTATGTAAATCGTAACACAGAACCTCCACAGTTGTGTAATGGCCACAGGTTACGCTGTTCCCACCAAAAACGTGTTCAGCTTTGTATCCACTCAGTTTTTGACGGTGAGTACGGTGGCTCTTAATTAGTCGTTCTTGTGGCTGATAACAGTGACTGTAGTCGTTTTTCCCCATCCTTCTCATCGCGCCTCTTGCGTACTTTTGGTCAATAGCGGATTGGATGCTTCGATGGTACCAGGTATATCAGTATACCATGGTGTGCGACAAGCTGCGGTAACCTTTATTAGCCTTATGTGTCACTGTCCGAAGGCAAGGTACCCGCCGCACGCAGTATCCTCCTAGACTATGTAAGCCTTCTTCAGCCATCGTCTTTAAATCTCTGCTGAACAAGTAGGTTAGATCGCTCTAAAGTATCGTCTGCGTTTTTTCTGAAAGGCCTCTACTGATATATCTCATAGCCAACTAGCCATCCTTTACAATTCGCTGATTCATAGGCATTACTTGGTCTACATTTCGACGCTTATTGCTCTCTCTAGCATATTTTTACAACCTCTGGCCGGTTCACTTCTACAAGTGCGACAGGTCCCTTATACATCTGGTTTGCCATTATACAGTAGCTGCGAAAATCGGCCTGCTGATCGGCACGTAGATTCTGTTGCTCTCGTCGCGAGTACCATTGGCCTCTCGCCTGCCATAAATAATCTGGACGCTTTCTTTGCCTCGACAGGAGTGAGCGATCTACATCCTGAAATAGAATAGCTCGCGCTGATCCGAAATTTGAAATAGTTTGCCCTCGCTTCAGGTGCGGATATGATGGTGACGAGGAATGAATGACTTATTCTCGCAGTGTACAACAACCTGACAGGCCCCCCTTTTGTCAGTGGGGTGTGGACTGCGGTTCAATTCCACGTAAGATAATTACGACATTGAGTACGCTCGTTGACGCTTCTCCTTCGTCTCGTCTTTATTAGGCTCCGCCGGGCTCCTACCTCAATGGTACTCTCGCAGTAAACACTACCGCTATTCAGACAAAGGTTAACTGTGTTAGCCCCTCTTCGCTTGACGTGACGAATGTGAACGGAAGCTACGTTGCATCAGCCATATTCCCTGGCGGATGTTCTGCAAGCAATGTGTTCAGCCCTGGCGGTGACACAGAGCAATTCAGCGTTTTCAACGCTAGCAGCTGCGCTTCGGCGGATTTAGACATCATGTTTCAACCCGTCGTGTTCTGGTTCTACCTCAACGCCAGCAGTCCCCAGGTGGCGAGCGTATATTGCAACCCGGCGATGAAAGTGTTCACGGTGGAAACGTCCATGGATCTTAGTAACAACGCGCTCGGCCCTTGTACGATAATAGTACCAGAGGAAGGCACCAATAATGTTACCGGAAGTCCGCAGAACGGACGCCCCTACAATGGGTAGGCATCCACTCTCGCAGCTTGTTCAAAGCGATTACTGAACTCCTGCAGAGTTGTATTTGACCAGAGCAACGATTTAAACGTAGTATCAAGAGCACAAGCCGTTAATTTTGGCATTCCTGATGCAATATACCGCTATGCGTCCCAGCAGCCCGGTGGACCGTCGTCCGTTTTCAAGGATAATTACGGTTTCCTCAATGCGACCGACGCTATCTATGTGAGTAAATGAATGAGCATGACGCAACATCCTCTTCTGACCTGTCCAAAGACTCTGTATCTTGCTGTCGCCGCCCGGGCTAATTACTTCCTTGCGGGCAATGCGACGGTTCCCGCACAACTCACAACCCAGATTCCACGCCTATTTGTAGAGTGAGGCTTCTCGTGTCCGATCTCCGAGGTCATCAGGCTCATTGTTGTCGACAGAGAACTTCCGGCTCATGTCCTTGCCGCTTTGGCCATCGTTATCGGGATTGTCGGACTTGTGATACACTACTTGCACAGACGAGCACGTCGCAGACTATGGTTGACAAGCCCTCCTGGTTCTATCGCCGCCATCGTATCATTGACGTCTCGGTCTGGGTTTGGTGAACTCCTGCTGCCATACGACGACGAACGACGGATGCAAAGGAACCTGGCTGGCCTGATGTTTTATTTAGATCCTCGGACCGGTGCGATCGTTGCGGAGGAAGATTTTGGCGCGGTCGAGGGTGCAGATGGGGTGGCTCTCTTAGGAACGAAGAGACCGTACAGGGGTCCCACATACCTCGTTGACACTGATTCGTCGTCGTCAGGAACTCCTCAAGGGTTCACATGACGAACGATTACGGACGATTTAACGACTATTTTGCCTTTTCCTGTAGATTATCTCCATAATTATCACTTCATGGGTTGCGCTCCCATGTGGACACTGCGAGGTTAATTAAAGCGCACGTGATCCGAACACGTCGCGAAGATGGCAAACAAGAGTCAACAAGAGTCTAGATCTGTCTGGATCGAGATAATTTTTTCTTCTCTTCTTTCCTCTTCACCAAACACCCCACGGACTTGGTGAAGGGTAAAGAGGACAAGGACCTCTGAAAAGGTTCCCAGAGCCATGGCCAATCTCAACCAATTAACCATATCGCGCTCCGTGAGCAAGGCGAACGGCAATCCCGTACAACCCGTCTGTTTTGCTCCTGGCATCCGAACTCGGCACACTCCCTTTGACGCCGTTCTAGAGCTGTCCGATGGTACTGCATACCGAGGTATCAGCTTTGGTGCAGAGAACAAGAGCATAGCCGGCGAATGCGTCTTTCAGACCGGTTAGACATTCCATCTCTTCGTTTCGTAAGCGGGTACCAACCTGACATCTAGGCATGGTCGGGTACACCGAATCTCTGACGGATCCATCGTACGAGGGTCAAATCCTTATCCTCACCTATCCTCTCATAGGCAACTATGGCGTTCCAGAGCGTCCTACCCTTGACGACCTACCGTCAGAATTCGAGTCGTCGCGCATACATGTCGCGGCGTTAGTCGTCGGCTCATACTCGGACAACTACAGCCATTTCCTAGCATCTTCCTCTCTGGGTGTTTGGCTCAAAGAAAACGGTGTCCCAGCCATTTATGGTGTCGACACACGTGCGCTTACCAAAAAGATCCGCGAAAATGGATCCATGCTTGCGAAACTTTTAGCACGCAGACCAGAGGCTCCTCGTGGCCGCTTGCGCTCCTTCGTACCGGAATCACAGCCAGTCTCACGAGCGTCCTCCCCGCCTTCGGGCTTGTCATGGCGGGAGGATTATCTTGACATCCATTTCCATGATCCCAACCAGGACAATCTAGTCGCTGCTGTATCGCTAACAGACCCTCGGATCTTCCAGCCAACTATCAAGCCACGTTTACATCCTTCGGGACGTACACTCCGTATCATCGCCGTGGATGTTGGGATGAAATACAATCAAATCCGTTGTTTTACCAATCGCGGGGTGGAGGTGAAAGTAGTTCCTTGGGACTATGACTTCGTCGGAGATCTCGAACCTTACGACGGGCTTTTCGTGTCGAACGGACCAGGTGATCCGTCGATGCTCAGTGTCACCATTTCAACGCTCGTGCGTGCAATACAAAAGGCAGATAAACCTATATTCGGCATCTGTCTCGGACACCAGTTGCTCGCGCTTGCTGCTGGTGCCAAAACGTCAAAGATGAAGTACGGTAATCGCGGTCACAATATCCCGTGTACGGACGCACTGTCTGGCAGATGCTACATCACGAGTCAGAACCACGGTTATCAGGTTGACGCAGACACCCTTCCCGCAGGCTGGAAGGAGTTGTTTAAAAACGCTAACGATGGCAGTAATGAAGGTATTTACTGCGAGAGCAGGCCCTTCTTCTCTGTACAGTTCCATCCGGAGTCCACACCTGGGCCCCGGGACACCGAGTTTCTCTTCGACGTCTTCATCCAGAACGCAGAAGAGTGCATCTCATCCAACTCCCTTGTTCCCATCTCTTTGCCTGGGGGTCGAAAGGAGGAAAACGAGAAGCGTAACCCGCGTGCCAGGGTCCAAAAAGTCCTCA
>JBBPLN010000125.1:0-40726 GCA_038089815.1 Sutorius eximius | reverse complement strand
ATAAAATAAAGAAAAGAAAATTGTTCGAACCTGGTACCAGAAGGCCGCCATGTTGCCACCTTTGGATGTTCGATTGGAAGCCTTCCATGGACGACCGGCGGGGATATGCCGAACGGCGGGTTAATCCCAACGGATGGCGCAAACCAAACCAGTTTTGAGGTCCAAAAAAGCTGATAAAGATGGAACGTTTCCGTTGGCTCGAGTCACCCAGAAAACGTTTTGTAATGGCCGGTACTACATAAGCCCCGTGGCAGGATGTCATTGTTGGTGGACAACGTGGTGTCCGGGCGGCGGAGGCCCTTCTGTGGCACGTCACTTGCCTGAGAGGCGTTCTCAGGGAAGGGTTGACGGTCCAATTTGATCACAGGACTACGATACGGCTCGTTCAGCGGAAACCGGCGGGCCAGGTGCGAAGATCACTATGGAAGCGTTAATGATGGTCAACGTTCCAACCCGTAGCCTGCGTAGTCTGATGGGAAACTCACGACGGGCAGTACAATCAATACCTCCGTGCGATGCGTCCGAGTGGGACACTTCATGAAGGGGTCAGAATGCCACGGTATTACTACCCCTTGACGTCCCCACATGCATGACCCACCACTGCGAAGTACAATTGCACTTCCATTACACTCCCCACGCAGGACTCGTGCAGATCTTATGCAATCTCTGCAGGCGAACGAATGGATTTAGCCACACGTTGTGAACACATGGTGACTGCAAGAAATTCTAGAAGAAAAGTGACCCAGAAAGGTGTGATACCCTTGCATCTATACGTTCTAGAAGGTAGACTCGTCATGATAGCTTGCGTAAAAAAGGAATAATCATATAGAAAAGCCAGCGAATAGATATACTGGACGAACGGAGAGGTGTATGTAAAACCATCGTCTGCGTTAATCCCTAAATATGCGAAGTCACACCTTCTCTGAAGCTTCATGGTGCGGGGCTTACCACCTGTGGGGTAGGTACATGCCCGTTCACCACGACGCTTCCTGGCTCTTCATCGGTCCTTTGGGTCAGTTCTGCTTGACCTTCTTTGTCTACAACGTCCTGTTTCACTCGGCCCATTTCCCTGATAAAGCTGGATCCCCAGAAAGCCGCGGAATACTTGTTGACGTATTTGAACAACTTGCGATGGTTCTCGGCACGTGTGTCAGCGTCCATCGTGACAGCTTCATGGATAGCATTCGCAACCTGTTGCGAATCCCACGGGTTGACGACAATAGATCCATTGAGACTCTGAGCAGCGCCTGCGAATTCGGAAATGATCATAACGCCCTGACGAGCTTGTTGGCACGCAATGTATTCGTACGACACCTAACACGAGCGTTGACGTCAGCGGTCGTTGCAAACGAGACGTTGGCTCTTACCAAGTTCATCCCATCCCTGGTGGACGAGACGAGACAGACATCACTGACAGCATAGAGGGCGCAAAGTTCGTCAAATGCCAAGCTCTTGTGCATGAAATGGATAGGCATGAATTCGACTGTCCCAAAACGACCGTTAATGCGCCCAACGAGTTCGTTTACCGTGGATCGCAAGTTCTGATATTCCTCGACGTCCTGACGGGATGGAACAGCCAGTTGCACCAGCACCACCTTCATAAAAGTTAATCTCGCTCATATTCTTGTGCATGCGAATACTCACTTTTCCAATCCACTCTGGATGCTGCGTGAGGAAAAGCTCGAGCGCATGCAACTTTTGAGGGACACCCTTGATGTAGTCGAGACGGTCGACCCCAACGATGAGCTTCACGCCTGCAAATCGCTGCTCCAGTTGAGCGATACGCGACTTGACAGAGTCTTTTTTCAAGTTCTGTTCCGGATCTTGCTCAATGCGAAATCCAGTACGATGTCTGCAAACTCTCACCTCGATAAAGGAACTAGGTTCAATACCGATGGGGAACGTGCCAACGTGTGCCAAGCGCCCCTCGAACTCGACACCATTAGGCATCGTCGGCAAGCCGAGGATACGGGTGCATGAAGACAGGAAATGACGAGCGTAGTCATATGTATGGAATCCAATGAGGTCGCAAAAGAGGATGCCGAGGAGAATTTCGCGGCGAACGGGAAGGATCCTAGGGATGTTTGTCAGTGACGCTCGGATCGGATACCGGAACGGATGCGCTACCTATAAATCTCGCTGCTTGGGAAAGGGGTGTGCAAGAAGAAGCCGATTTTGACGCCGGGTATCTTCTCGGTGTTGGTGGAGAAGCTTTCTTCGAACCCTTCCGTAATCTTGGACAGTTCGCGTTTCTGCCAGTCCCCGCTCGCGGAACCGTCGACGAGTCCTCGAAGAATCATGGGTAGGAGCATGAGATGATAGTCTTGCACCCAAACCATCGCACCGGGGGTGATCTGCGAGCGAACTACCTCTGCAAACTGCAGGTTGGCCCGGCGGTAGGCGTTCCAGTTCTCTTCGTCGAAATTCATTTCACCGGGGTGATAGTGGAAAAGCGGCCACAGGATGGAGTTGGAGAATCCATTATAGTGACGGTCAGCGACGTCATCGTCGAGGTAGACAGCATGACAAGAGTATTCGTCCATGAGCCGCTGGTCGACATATTGACGATCCTTTGGGGGGATGAAGAACCCTGGCCAACCGATCCAGGTAAAGTTCAACGACTTCTTGAAACCGGAGAGGGCGGACACAAGTCCACCCGAGGACATCTTGAAGTGGTATTCGCCTGTGGCATCCTTGGTGATCGTAATAGGAAGTCGGTTGGAGACGACGATGAGATGGTTTCCTCGACTGAAGTCCATGTCGGCGAAGTTGGGGGAGAGGTGAGGGAAGAGCGAAGATGACATTGCGGGATAGTTCCAGGTTTATAAGAGCTACAAGTTGGAGCGAGAGCCTCCAGAAATCGTCCAGGAGAACCGGATTAGGCAGATTATCGGATCTGAATGGAACGCGGCAACCGAAGTAGTTCGGAGAGCCTCGTACGTTCCGAGCGCGCTAGCTCCGGTACCCAGATACAAGAGGGTGACCAAAGGGACGACGTTGCAAGTCCCTTGCGTGCGTTCGAGCGTCTGAGCAACCTTCTCTTCAAGGAAATGGTTTCTCGGATGGCGGTACTCGTCCCATTTGGACCAGGTGCGGCCAATGCCATCGAACAGGTCGGCGCTCCGTGCATCCCATCCACTGTTGCCCGTGTAACATCACCAGGAAGTCATCAACGTATCAGTACGACCCCGTCCGTTGTTCCGAGATACCCCATTTGCAGAATCGGTGTATTGTTCGACAAAAAAGACCGTAGAGCAGATCCGGGGTTCTCCTAACCAGTTCGTACATGCCCTCAAACAACTAATCAGACAAATCCCGAATGCTCCATGCTTTTCATTATCCCAGATTACATATAGTGCACAGAGGAACGATACATGGCATACGTGGCGTGATCAATCGAAGAGACCGAAGCCCTGGGCAACTATTCAGTCACGGTTTATGGTGCATGGCCGAATAACGTACCATGTCATCATCAGATTCTTCCTTCTCCTCTGCTTTCTCCTCAGCTTTCGACCCCTCAGCAGCAGCGGCCGGAGCAGCAGATTCTGCAGCAACGGGAACCGCAGCAGCGAATGCTTCAGGGTTTTCCAGGAATGCTTTTGCCTATGCGATGACGATTAGTAAACGAATAGTTCATTCGGGATTGGCAAAAGTCAGCAACAAAATGGGAATATGCATCGTGAAGCTCAGCATTTTCAGTGTGATAAATGTGTTGAAAAGCATCACAAACATCGACAAATAGTATGAAACTGACCTTTTCAGCACCCTCAAAAGTGTAATCGGTAGCCAAGGAAACGGCAATGAGGTTCTTGTACGAATTGACAAGGGAGTGGAGGACAGAGACGATCGTCGGGTACTGGAGAGCGAGCGAGATGCAAGCAATTGACTTGACTCCGGATAAGAATCGGTCGATGAGTTCTTGCTCGTCGATGTCAAGGACCGAGGGAGCGAAGACGTTCCCAGAGTCGAAAATCTGAACCACCGTCATACCATAAGTGAAGGGAGAGATGTTCAGCATGTTCAAGAGGGTAGCCTCGGAAGGTCCGACACGGCTACCAGCAGTGACGACTTGAACATCTGATACGATTTCGATGGTACCACGGGCGATCTTCGTGGGGATACCAAGGGCTTGGAAGAAAGAAGTCTTTCCGGGTTCCATACCAGTGTTACCAGCAGGGACGAAGACATCCTTGGGGGCATAGGCACCCGCACGGGCAGGGGCGGCAACCTTGTTGGCGACTATAATATCGCGAACTTCCTTAAGCTCACAAGCGGTGAACACGAAACCGATGTTTCCCTTGACGTGTGGGAGGAGCCTCTCAAACTGAGGGTACTCGGAGAGGATGGACCGGAGGGCGCGGCGGACCATTGTGTTCTTACCCATCAAGACGGTCCCCTTCCCACGGAGGGCGGTACGGATCTGGTGCATCTGGTTTGAACCGACATTGTCGACGTTGACCAAGAAGATAGAAGCTTAGGGACTGGGATTGGTAAACTCCTGGGTGGGCGATGCTATGGCACGCACGATATTTAGCGATGAGGTCCTTCAACTTTGCGAAGTAAAGCTCTTTTTGTGCGCGCGTGGCACCCATCGTTGTGTGTTGTTACTAGATACGCTGCTCAGGATAAAGCCCAGCGGTGGTATGTGCACAACTCACGTATGCGTTCGGTGTGGGTGATTTTGAGCGGATAACTAGTGCCTCCCGATTGACCTCTGGAAACGAGTGAGCCTCACAGCAATCTAGACACTACTGGACATTACCAGCAGTGCCAATGGATTTTTCAAGGCGACTGGTTAGGGATATGAGGTTGATGACAAGGTTTGGCCCTCTTCTGGCGGTCGGGAATTGCCGTGCAAGTTCTTGATCAAGGTTGAAATTCCGACAATTTATTGTTTGTAAATGTTGTATCCAGCACGTGACATTTATTCTTTCCAGATTTGTCAGCTCGACATTCACTTGTTTTGATGAAATGGAATGTTGCGATGGTGTCGGTCGTCCGTCCGAACCGTTGGCGGTGGTCATGACAGTAACGCAAGGCAAGTACTACACTTTGTATAGTTCAAAACATAACCATGTCCTAGGTTTTACCGTTATTTTGACCCTCGGACGGTACAACTTTCGAGCTCCTGGTCCGGTCGCTTATATGTTAGCACGGCAGTTCCTGTGACAAGCCTGGTCAAGGAACCGGTCTGCCTTTCGCCGTCTGCACCATCACACTCTACCGGACCCAAAGGCACCTCGCCTTTATCTGCGGCCTTTTTGGAAGACCGGCCCTCCGGCAGAACAACATACTTTTCGGCCAGCCACCATCCCATCGAGATCCTGAGGCGATTTTTATCCTCGGAAAACGTTACATCGGACCAGCCTCTCAAGTGTTCACCGACCACCATTCGCTCGCTTTACTATCGTGCCGAGTCGAAGAACCAGCTTGGGATATTGGATTCCCAAATGCTCAGCCTCTTAATTGGCTTGTTTGGATCGCTATCTGTCGACTCTAGCATATCTGTTGCGTATAGAGTTCCTCAGGCGTCCCGTCTCCTGCGGGTGTCCGACCATAGGACCCACTGGGCTTTCGTCATGAAAGTAGGGAAGTACAAGTTACAAAGGGGAATGCCCCTTCAAGATTCCGATCGATTCTGGCTGATGTGTGCTGAACTTGCGATGGCCCAGGCTAAGCGTGTAGGACGTGAGTTTCTCTTTCTTCGATCATGCCAATTACTGCATACCAGACCATAATACAGCTCTCTCAGGCGATGCTTACAGCGCAATTCTGCGCGCACGCACACACTACCACATCATTCGTCGTCATTCCCGTCGTCCCGAGATGCACGTTTACTACCTTGAGGCCCTTCTGGCCATTCAAGATCACCGTCTTCTTGACTTTGCTGCTTGCGATATCTCCTTCCTCCTACGGACGTACCCCGTGTGTTACCCGCACCTGCAACGTCTGCTCTATCGATTGGTTATCCAACACGGCGGATTTTTGTCGACTCGATCACAGGAGGCTATCCTCACTGCACTTTGGAGCCGTACTCGTCAGGGAGCCGAAGGGACGTCTCTCCCTGAGCATGGTCTATCCGACATAACTCTGAATGATTCCATTTCGAACGTGACAGCAATAGCCCGCTCCGTTTCCATCACCTTGTTCGGCTTTGCCAGCGACAGATCAGTGAACTCACTGGATCGCCTTGCTTCTGCTTTCTCCCCAGCGTATCCGCTCCCACTGCGTTGGAGTTCGTTGGTCTTTTTCTCTATATTCCATTCCTGTGAGATGCTCCACTCGCAGAGAACCCACTGCACCAGCGATCATGCCATGCCTCAAGTAACTGCATGTTGGCAAGTTATTTTTGGCCTGGCCACCGTAGAAAAAATATTACAAGAATTGTCCTCGGCACTCGCAACGCAATCCGTTACTGCAAAAGGGGTATTGGAAACGACACGCTGTCTATTTCAGCTCTGGTCGACGGTTATGAAATCGTGCCCGGTATCTCGAGAGCTTGCGTGTGTGATTGCTGCATCCTTTCTCAGGATAGCAAACGCTCTCGCTGACCCGGCATTGTTCTACGATTGTCAAGACCTTTATCGCGCGGAAAACAGCGTGGAAGGTCCCCAGACATTGGTGCAAAAACTGTTTGCCGCTCAATACGTGGCCGCGGCGGTGCGCGTCCAGGGCCCGCTCCCAGACGTTGTGTCCACAGCGTCAGAGGCTTTTTCTTCGGACTTGCAGCAGCAGCAGCAGGTCCTTGCTGCTGCCGTGGAAGCTCTTGCACCAATAGATCCAACCCTTGCTCAGACGCTGTACACCGTCGTGCAAGGAATGGGAATGGGATCCGATCTGGGAGCACCTCATATCCTTTCCCTGTCCTTTGCCCAACGAGGGGAACTCCGCCAAGCTATCCTTCTCAACGACGGCCATTTCTCCCCGGAAAACCGAGGAATTCTCCTTTCTGCGATTGCGCGCAGCCTCAGGGAGAATCCACTAATTCGTCACCCCCAGAACGTCTTTGTTACTATTGCCGATGAACTTGCAGCTCTGTACCATTCGCACGATCCTCCAGAACACTTTCGCGGACACCTTGAACAATTGTTCATTGCTTTAGCCCACCATGGCAGGGGCACTCAGCTATGCTCTGTAGTGCTTGCTATCTTGAGAAGGTCGCCCAGTTTTTTTCAGCCACGATTCTTTACCCGGTATTGCCGTGTGCTACTACGGCACAGACAATTTGCCACCGCTAGCAACCTCCTTGATGCCATCAGAGCTGTGCACCCAAAGATTGCTCGATCTCTGTGCATCCTCACAGATCGAACCGCTATACAAACCAAGGCATTCCGGACCAAACGAATCAAACCTCTCCGCGGCCCAGCCTCGCTTAGACTATCCTCCCGCCTGCGGCGTTGTCCCTATCCAGGGCCCTCACTGGAACGTTCGCTTCAAGAGCTTCTGAAATCCGGACGCCTTCTTGCCGCCAAACACATTTTAGCTCGTACGGCAGCTACAGCTCCCTCCTCACGCCGTACCTCCTTGGGAAACATACTTCTCCTCGGAGTATCTCGCCAACCCATGCCAAGCAATGGAAGATGTGTCCGTAAAGTTCTCGCACTATTGGAAAGCCTTGTCAAGGACTACGGCTTTCGACCTGACAGAGTGACGGCCAACATACTGATCAAGGTTATGATGCGGTGGCGGTCAGCGTTCGGTTCCTCGCGGCTTCGCGAGTTATTTGATCAGCTCGTTAGGGGTGGATACCCTGCCGCGGATCACTCGCCGCTGCATCCACCATTTGGCACACTACAGACGCAGTTTTCGGGTTCGTCTGATATCCCAAAGCTCTCGCCTACTATTTCGTTCGAGAAACATCTGAGACCGTTGTTCAAGATGTTCATCAAGGCATTCTACCTGTGTAACGATGTAGAGGCTGCGAGAAAGGTGGTGGGAATGCTCAGGGTAGAGGGGCACAAGAATGCCACGGCGAAGGAAGCGAGATGGAGAGCGAGGACGAGGGGCAGGATCAAAGCAGCTCAGAGGAATGTGCTCCCGATCGATTGATGTGTTTGCCGAGTGAAATGTTGTACATGATCAAGCTCGGTCTGACTCGCACGTCGGTTCAACTTGGAAATGATGCGCAGTTCATACGTTTTGCCGAGCTGCGTTACTTCCTCACCTCCTACAGTTCAACACGTGTTTCCACCGCGTTCTCGCCGACTGATGCATTGCGAGTGAATCTCGACAATTCAAGATCTGGGATCGTTCAAACCCATTGATAACGTTGAACCTTGTCCCAAGATTAGCGTCTCCTCCGATGACGGTAAGGTCACGATCCTGAGCGTCCAGCTAGAAAAGTTGAACCACACGAGGAGTCGCAGCGTCCACGTCGAACACGACGGCCATCATACAAGGTGCTCGAAAACGCTGATTTGATCGGTCGTTCTCGCAGATCCCAGAAACGCCGTCGAAGCGAGCTTTGCGGACGGCCATCTCGGAAGACGACCAGAGTGGAGGTCGTCGTTCCAACCTTGCGACAGGTCGACGCCCGCGCTGCACGCGATCGCGATGCTAGCAACGGGACGCGTCGTTCGAATTCCCCTGCCGTTCGCGGCCCCCAAGAACAACTTGAGCGTCCTTCACTGCGAATCAAGTCGGAGGAGGAAGATGCCAAACTGTATTTCCTCCTCCAGGTCTGATCTCGTTTGCTACGCCACCTTCGTTCATCGCTTGCTAATCCTTGTATTTCTCCAGGCTCAGATTAAAGTAGAGGTCAAACCCGAAGAAATCATCTCAGAAAATGTCGTTCGAGATCGGCTAGCACTGATAGGCTACGAAACATTCGATCTCAAGCTCCCTCAAGGCCTCCTCGACGTCACCACGACGAGAGACGTCACATCACGCATATGGGGCGGTAGCCTACGGGCGAACTTTCCCAAGATCGGCAAGGAATTCACGCACGGTCTCGACGACTTCATGTATGCCAGTCTTTTATACAATCCACATGCGCCTCGTTGGCCGGGATCGCCAGGCTTGCTCTTCAAGTTTAGAGACGATGGCGAGGAGTGGCCGAAAAGTATGCGTCTTATCGTACGCTTGAGGGAAAACGCTTGGCAGTATATGGGGCAGTACAAGCTGACAGCAGCCCCTCCGCTCACGCCCGACGAGTGGAATGCACAATCACTCCAGGTAACGCTTGGGCTCTACCCGCATCCGGGACGATCGAACAAGAAATGCTCACCAGCGAGTAATCCTTTACAGGTCAAGCGAAGGTGGGCGAACAGACTTTCAGAGAGAAAATTGGATGGCGGTCTCAAAGCCAAGATCGTTCTCCGGAAACGCTTGGGTCGTGATCCTACATCCGAAGAGGTCGCAACTGCACTACGATCCGGCGAAAGGTTTCATGCGAGTGCAGAAGAGATCCTCCAGGCATGTGACGAGGGTCGGGTAGTATGTTCTCCTTTTCCAACCCGACTCGTGATGTGAATAATTCTTGGGTCTAGGTGGTCCACGTGTGGTGCATGAAGTGCGTTGGTTACGATGTGGATTTTCAGCGGAGGATTGCGGCAGGCTCCTGAGCCGCTTGTCGGGGTTGAGACTTGGGTGCTCTTGTCATGCTAGCAGTCTCAAGAAGTGTATTCTTCAGTGTATTGTTTCTAACCAGATGTTTACTATTGTCGCCTCCCACTGCTCCTTCATCGGATGCCTCCGTGGCTCATGTTGGACAGAGGAAACGTAGAACAGGGATCAGATATTGTGAATTGGCATCGAGCGTAATCATCTAATTGCACATAGTTAAGCAGACAACAGCAGTCGAGGAGGTCCATCAGCTCCTACGAGTTTACAACCTCCGGTACGCTTGGATCCTCGAGATCCAGCATGGTCACTTTGTCCTGCAAAGTATGAGGTTCAACCTCTTCAGTTCTCGTGCGATCCGAATCCGAATCCGACAGCGTGCGCGAACCGACGGTCGCCGACTCCGCCTCGCCATCCTCTGCCGTCGGGCTCGACTTGCGCGTGTCCTCGTCGCCGGGTTGGCAAGTCGTAACTTCGATGGCGACGACCTGATCCACCGCTGGCGTCGGCATCGCCTGGAGCCCCTCTTCCGTCCCCTTTTCCTCCTCTTCTTCAATGCTGTCCGACCGAGTCAGCTTACCGGGGGGCTCGATTTTGGGCAGCACCACCTGGTGTTCCTCGGCTTCGTTAGCGGCAGGGAACGCCATTCCCATCCTTCGCGCGAGCTTTCGCTCCCGGATCCTCGCGAGACTCAAGCGACGCTCTTCCATCCATTGCTCTTCGTCAAGCACCGGTGCCGTCGCTCGCGGAGCCGTCTCGGCTGCTGGCAAGAGCTTCTCACACTGCAAACCTATACCTGCGGCAGCGAGAACGCGCATTATCGGAGCGTGAGAGCGAGAGTTGGGCATGCGGTGCGCGTAGGTCGCGGACACACTGTGATCCATTTAGCCACTCGTCGCAAGCGAGTTCGGAAGAACCCTACCCCGGACCAAGGACGAACTCGCCACCGAGTTGTGTAAAGTCGCCGCCTTTCTCCCACACAGGCATGCCGACACGGAGCGCGTTTTTAAAGACCATAGCAATACCGCCCATGGGACCATGGCGCACATAACCACCTCGCTTGCGCTGTGATTTGGGTTCCATGAGACGAAGGGTCATACCCAGCGCTTTGTGGAGGCGCAATGTGGGGTCAGTGTAAAAGGTGAACGGAGTACGAAATATTTCTATGCGGGCCATCCATTGATCCATCAGAACCAGTGCAGTGGATGAAACACGTACGTCGGTAAGATTTGATCAAATTGTACGACCCATTTCCAATGACGACCAGGTTGACGTCGACTTCCTTGAGCATTTTCGGATCAACATTGTCTGCCACAGAAAACATATAGTCCTGACATAATGGACACCTAGACCTGTGTGAACAGGACCGTTGCTACGAGGAAATGTACCTTACCAGAAATGTCTGATGAAAATAACGATCGTCTTTTGGTCGCGAAAGAGATCGCCGAATGGCACACGCAAGCCGTTCTCAGCGATGACGAAGCACGATGCAGCATCAGCGAGCTGTCTGGCTGTCGGTAGCGCGTTTTCGTCGAATGAGAGAGGGGAAAAGGTTTGGGCTGTAGGTGGCCGTGTAGCCTCGCATTTGGGCGGTGAGTTGGCTGTGGGACCAAGACCGCGACCATCAACAGTAGTTGGAGAGCGTAGTTGGGCAGATGTCTTGACGGCAGGTGGCAGCGAATAGGATACATGAGAAACATGAGAAGGGGAGGAGGAACGACCGGGGCTACTGATACGGCCAAGCTCGGCATCCGTGAGTGGCTCATATACGTATCCGGTGGCCGAGTCGCGAACGGGGGTTGAGACATCCATGGTATGTAGATGCGTGACCATCTCCGGGGGAAAGAGCGCCGTCGACTTGCGACGGGCGTGAAACGTGTTTTCCTCTGGTATATGTTTCGGCTTGGATGATCGTTCAGCAGAGAGATGGGGGAATGATGTAAAAGACGCATTTGTCTGACTCAGGGCCAGGTTGTCGGTAGACTGGTGGGTCAGACCTGGGCGACTCCCGACCTTCTTTGGCAACAAACGCGCGAGTTTCTTGACTTTACTTGGCGTCGCCACAGGGTCATCCGCCGAAAAGGAAGCCAAACGCAGCGGTGAGGACGGAGGACACCCAGCATCAGACTGGACACGTGACATGAACGAGTGCACGCTCTCACTGCTCCGCCCGATGGACGACGCGGGCGAGATGGGCGCAGGCTCTGCGGTGAACGCGGGGGTGGACGACAACGCGCTGGTGAGGATATACGGTCGCAGTTTCGAGTGTCCATAAGGGGAGTTTTTGGGCGGCATGGGAACGGTCAGTCGCGCTTCTTTCCTCGACATAGCCGAGCGGGAGCGTCGGCGCTGGATTGGGATCCGTGGAGCGCAGTCCTGCGGGAACCAAATAGCATCTTCGGGCTCATCACCGGCGGTAGGCGAGATGTCGGACGTACTCCGCGTGAACGACGTCGTCACGTCGCTCAGATTGCTCGTGGGCGTCGTGGTCGGGAGCGTATCAAGGTTAAGATACGCTTTGTAAATGTCGGGAGGGTACCTGCCACCAGTGTAAGGGAGGGATGGAAGGTGCGAGGTGGAATCGCCGCGAAAGGAGAGGGGGGCGCCAACACTGCTCAGCGTGCTGGCGGTACGACTTCGAAGGACGGAGAGCGGCGCGAAGGGATCGCCGGGGTCTGGCGTCGGGTAACGCGCCTCGAGCTCCAGGTTGGGGGCAGGTTTTCGTCGGACGCGGGGTTGGTTGACGGATGAATCGATAGTTGATACAGACATAATACAAAATAATCACTTGGCTCGTCCGAGGCGAGGGGGTGAAGGGATGGGTTCCAGCAGGAAAGCACGGGATGGTCAATCGTACAATAGCTTTATGTACGATTCATCGTGGCTTCGGCGAGGAGGGTCTGCGAGCTGCGAACCTTGTTCAACGAGGGGATTACACGTTTCCGCATTGCCTCAATTCCCGTCGGTTACCGCACCTCTTTGTCACCCATTTGCGTATCACCAGCTTCGCTGTGCTTCTGGACCTGAGAGCCTAGAGAGAATGTGCACTAACGACTTGAGCACAGACCGGTAATCTCACAACCTGAGTAGCGGAAGAAAGTGGTCAAGTTGGCAATCTCACGACCCGCGACGTAACGCTCGCCTCGATGACATCGCCAAGCACTGAGAAGCTCAACTAAAGTTCAATGTCACGACGGCGATCTGCCTTTGCCAGAACGCAGTCGCGCCGATCGGGGACCCTGCAGTCCCATCGTTGGCAGCACACAGCACGGGCCCACCGACGTTGACCAACCGCTTTGACCCCATGCCACCGTCACTAGCACCAGGATGGACCACCGCTTCGTGAGTATATTCTCTCCAGTATGGGCGGAGAATCGACGGACAACTAGGCATCGCGAAGATGGATGTTCCTTGGTAATACGCCTGCCAATTATTTATTACATGGAAGAACGTCCACATGGTACGAGATCTAGAGCAAGGCAGGACGGGAACCTTTCCCATTCCATATCCATATCACATTCGTACTGACCTCGAGTGCTCAACACCTTTCAGATGGTGGAGCAGGCGCAGACTCCGGCTGTGCCATGAGCTGTGGATACAATCAGAACCATGCATCAATGTACGTGTGAAACGGCTTTCCTTGATGGTCTGAGAAGTAGTGAATATCATTGCAGCCGTCCCAAAGCAAACCAGCAGGATATCTATGGTCTTCTGCATCCGGGTCTTGGCCACCGCCTTGTAATGCAGCAATGCAGGGTACACAAAACACAGCGGGACACTAGAGGATCGAGTGTCACGCTCCATAAGATATGCCGTTCGAGCGACCAAGCTTACCATGCAAAACTACCAATCAACGCAACGAACTTGTCCAGATCCGCAGCACCAACCGAACTGATCACCGTGCAAACCATCACCAAGCCGAAACGGAAAAAATTCTTCAGCCATTTCACGCGCGGATCCCGCTTACCGCTCTTCACGAATAGTCCATTCTCCAAAATACGCACGGCTGGGAAGAACTGGAGTGGGATGGACAAGAGAATCGCCACAGAATATAGTAATTGGACCTATTTCATCGTTTACATCAGGCCAAGAAGCGTGTGAGAGATAAATAAACTGACAGCTTGCGTGAATTTATTGGATTCATCAAGGTTGATGAGGACGACTGCTTTCACTTTCGATCCGAAAGCCAAATACGCGAGAGCGCCAGCTCCAGCAAAAAGCACTTGACAAAAAGTGAGTATCATACTATGACAGGGGCAAGAGGCGACAAGTACCAAGAGACCCGATCATGACACCGGTCAAAGCTTTAGGAAATTTACGCGGTTCGCGCATTGCATCCGTGATTGGGATAACCTGAACTATACATCAGAACCCCCTCGGGCCGAATTTGGTGAAGTAAGGACATACCAAACCTACTCCCTCAAACGAGAAGACGGCAGTGCTTAAACGGTATCATTAATGAAAACTGTAAACCTCATTGAAACCGGTGCTCACCCAATGAACAGAGGGAAATCCCGCGAATTGAACAACTGAATCTGCTCTATACCCCTATCAGCAATGGTGGCAAGTTCACTTCCAAAGATATAAATCAGGCCAGTGAGGATAAAGGCATCTGCAATAAGAGCAGTTGTGCTAAGTTTCGCAAGGTTTCTGACGAGGGCCAATGGCAGAAATACGACGAGCTGAATAAGAATAAAGAATGAGACGGAGAAGTCGGACCTGCAGTTTGTGACTGCATAAACGAATGCCTATAATCCAGTCATACCGCTGTGGCGTCCTTTCATGAAAAAGAGAGAAGCTAACCTTGAGGTTTTCCGCGACAAAGATGGTGTAAGCACAGACAAATCCGATTTGAGATATTGCAATGGAGAAGAGGATTGAATATCGCATCCACGGTCCGTACAACGCGCCGCCAATGTCTACACGTGATATGAATGTCGTGTTGATTCAATGGATGGGGGGTCTCTCACCTCCAAAGGAACCAGAGACGGCAAATTTTGCCTGGACTAACAATAGAAATGAATATAGAGAGACTAGCGCAACGACTGCGATAGTAATGGCGGAAAAGAGAAGCCCTCCATTGGCGAACCTGTTGGGTTTGTGGGGATCATCGAAGGAACCACTAAACCGAGGATGACCTACCCTTTTCCGAGGAACAAGACACCAGTCCCCACAAACGATTTCAGAAGCTGGTAGGAGGTCGGCGTCAGAACGATGGATAAGGAACCATGAGATGCTCACCATCAGTACAGCCTGAGGTACGGTTGCGTCACCGTGAGCACTGACGGATGCGGCCCGGCGTCTAGATCGAGAATGTGATCGACCGGTTCGCTTCAACAATGGCTGAGTCTCATTAGCAGGTGCAGTTGATGGAGCATCGGTTTGTTCAGCGAATTCCTCGTCGTCGGCCCTGTCTTCGTCTTCTTCGAGGTCCTCCCCTGCCTAATACCAGTGTGACAACCCGTGTCTGACAACGTAGAAATGTGCTTACAAATTGACCATATATATAAAGGAAATCGATGAAATTGTTGGTTGCTCGCCTTTCATTAACGCCTTGCTCGTTGGCTTGTAAGAGAAGATAGTTTCGCCTGAATCCTCCGGGTTCGTGAATATGTTCGAATGCGGGGTTTGGTGGTGCAACAGATCCTGCAAATGAGGAAGCGCGGGTACGACCAAATTGTCGTCTCTGATCCGCGTGCCACTTGTAGATGTCATGGCTGAAGGCGTGGTGAATCAAACACGGACGGAGCTTGTGATCATGAAGATGGACTCACGTAACGTCTGCGCCCGGAGCATGGTATGGTATAGAAAACGTCTCTGATGGCTCTCGTCCCGCGGAAGCCTCGTCTGGTTCGGGCGCGTCTTGATCAGAGCCATCTGAGGAACGCAAGTCTGTGCGACTCTGGTGTCGTTCTCCACGCAAAAGTAGATGACGTCTAAGTATTCTAGCCTTGTCCTCTGCAGGAAGGTTGTCCAAGTCTACCGCGTTGTTCTCGACAGCGCTACTAGATACGGTTGCGCTGGGAGGGCGCTTCGCGCTAATTGCGCCAGAGGACGGACGGTGGAGTTTAGCAAATAACTCGTTGGAAGAGAGATTCGCGCTTGGTGACCCGTCGAAAGCCGAGTTTGAATAGGAACCCAGTGAAGGAGTGTAGCGCAATGGGATATTGGGTACTGGGGGCGTTCCAGAATACTGGGCACGAAGAGCCCGGATGTCGGGTGTGCCCAAGGGGGTGGAGCTCGCAGACTCGGCAGATGTTGACTGGCGGATGTTAACTGGCTTAGACGGGGAGGACATCGTGGCAGGCTCGTCCTCTGTGATGGTAATAAAAGGAAGAGAGCCGTCCGTTGAAGAGCAGGAGCGACGGAGCTCTTTTAGGCGGGTGGCGCTGCCACCGTGATAGGCCGATAGCAATGTTCTGATAAGTAGTGCGGACCGTCGCTGCCGTCTTACAAGTTACCCTAGACGATGACACGTAGCAGAAAGGCGTCTTTTTTACTCCCCGAACTATCGTCCTCAATGCTCACAGAATCCCGCCTAACTCCACGGGACGCTCATACCAACCATCTTTGGGAACTTGACGTCCGTCTTTGAATTGGCCGAGGACGGTGGTGACGAGCGCCGACTTGGAAACACACTCAACTTATCGTGCAACCCTGAGGAACGATGGTTGGGTCCTGGTCGTCGTTCCATCCGTGTGGTCTCTCGATTCCATGAAGCAGCGAGTGACTATACAAGTACTGATCCTTCGGGCGCTCCATCTCGTAACAAAATGCTGCAGAGAAGTTGATGGTGGAGAGTACCAAGAAGTTGGACATGCTCGCGCAGCACCATCAAAGGCAAGAGTGGCGTGGAACTTCAAGTAGGTACTGATCGAGGAATCGTAGCGACAGTTCCTCGTGTAAGAGGACACATCCGAGAACCAAGAGGTGAGAATTTTTTTTCGAGAAATGCAGACCGATATGACATGTTTGACTTGGGCTTAGCAAATATCGGCGGAAAACCAAGCTCGAGTATCCGAACACAGCTATAACCGATGCGGAACCAATTTGGGGGAATATCATATCTTGGCCCCTAGACAAGGGCTGCCCAAGGGAACCTAAGCTGGAACCTTGCCTTTCTTTGTGTGTGGCGACTTTATGCGAGACTCGGTTCGGGGTAAGATAAGCACCTAAACAGGCACCTTGGAGGTATGTCATGACGCGGTCCGCTTTCCACGTTGTTCGCTCGTTTGCAAAGGTGCAAGATGAATATTTCCCAACCCTAAAGACATTCCACGCCAGACGTCGCTTCGTACGTCCCTTCCTATTGTGCACAGCGTAACGCGATGCTTCCGAGTCGCTAATATTCGGCAAGACGAGTTGCCCGTTGGCACCGTTGCCTCGTCGATCAATTAGCGCTTTGATGACCCCAATGCCCCCATGACGTTACCCCTCAAACATAAGCACGTCTTTGTGGGTACCGAAGCAACCTATCTCTGATCCTGATCGCGAATCTTACTCGGTAGTTTTTCGTCAATGGAGAACAAAGTCGCCATGCGTCGTGAACCCTAAGTCCCGATGCAAAGATCCTTCAAGTTAGTGTCCTATGTAATAATACGGCGAGCGTCGTCGCCACCCAGGACCGATTGCCGATGGGCCATCTTGAAATATTGGGGTTGGCGGTATTTGCATCCGCGTTCCTGCATTTTTTTTTTTCGAGGGCAGAAACAGATCTCAATCACTGCGATTCACCGTGCCACAGCCAAACAATATATCGCGAGGCTTGATCTCCGACATACCCAGGGGTCCGGGGTGAGTATGGGGACGCTCGAACTTTGCAAGACACATGCATGACCTACCCTCCCAAGCCTTGAAAATTCGAATACCGACTCCGTTGCTTGATCACCGTCCGAGCGGCATGAAGGTGACATCTTCGCTGGACGCCGCTATCGCATCGCAGTCTGAGGACACCAGACCAATCACATCGAGCCCTAGCCTTCCTGGCCGGGGAATGGTCGCCCTCGGTTTGTGCCATGCATCAGCATCCATGACCTTCGATCCCATCTCGGAGAAGACAACGGGAATGGCGGAACACCGTCGGACAGACTGGTAGTCGTCAGCTGAACGCATTAACCCGTAAGAGGCCAGAAGTAAAGTTCGTGGGTGTGTTTGCCAAGGCCAACCGGACTTTGCGCGATCTGTTCAAGTCATGGGGCTCAAGATGAAGGTGCATACCAGAGGCTCGAGTTCTTGATACCATCGACGTAATTACGGAAATACAGCGATATGGTATTTACTTTCCGGGAGGAATTACAAACGCCTGCAAGGGGAAAGCGAAGTACTCGAAGCAAGCGTATACTATACCCATGGTAGGAAATGATAGCATATATCAACATGAATTTCGATGGTATCAGCACTCGATCGATTGATCCGTCAATTACTGGATCGTATCATCTCCATCAGTTTGTCTGCGTCCATCCCAGGAAATCGGGGAACAACGCGACATTTGAGCTCGAGGGGGTGCCTGGGAACAACAATGGTCATCTGCATTCCACAAAGCCGCAGAGGTGTACTCACGATACCAAGCCAGTCGACCACTGGGGGTTTGGGTCCACTTCGATGCCATTCTCGTCCATCGGTTTCATAAGCTTGAATGCGGCAAGCAGGTAGACAATTGCTATCCATACCGATGCGTCTGCAAAGTGCCTGCCGACACTGGGTCGGATATGAGTCGTATGGTCATGGTAACACGATGGAAGCATCTGACCAAACTCTGCGTCCAAAACCGAAGGCCAGGGCGACAGTGTCGTCATTGAGATCACCATCCTCATTGAAGAACCTCTCGGGAATAAATTCGTCAGGATTGGGGTATTGGGCCTCATCTCTTGACATCGCCCTGGGTAATAAATGAATAATTATACAGTGTGATGGTCTGCAAACATACCAAAGGTTTGCCAAGACAACGCAACCTAGGCCCCCGTCAGAATGGAGACGTGGAAGGAGCGAGAGCCTCACCTTCGGGAATGTAATGCCCATTGTAAACATCGCTCTTGGTCGTGTAGTGAGGCAAGCCTTTCGACGTTCCATTCAGCGGTGGTCGATGTATTCTTCGCACACCCACCTAGCGGGAACACTGGATGCCACCTCAAAGTCTCGCGTAGAACTGCATCGACGTAAGGAAGGGACGACCTGTCTTCGAAATCTGGTAATCTGTGCGTTCCGACGACAGCATCGATCTCTTTCTGAGCACGCTCTTGGACTTCCGGGTAACGCATCATCGCTAGGACGAAAATGATCAGGGTGGATGCCGTCTGTTCGATCGTGTAAGTGTTTGCAGACGAGGTGACAAGATACCCACTGTCTCAACACCAGCTATTCGTGTTCCGTGTCAGTTGGGTAGTAAGCCAAGGTAAATCGTCTAACTGACCCATAAATGCTGTTGCGGAGGACGACTTGAGCGCGAGTTCAAAACCCTCGGAATTGGAATCTGGGAAACGCTTGAGGGATTCGGATACCATGCATTGTCCGGAAGCGCAGGACATCTGATGCGAGGACCGAACGGGATTAGGTGATTGGGCGAGCAGAGATGAACGGACACTTCACCACTCGGTCGTAAGCATAACGGAATGGCACCTCCTTCATCTCATGTAAATTGCTTTTGGCTTGTATCGCCATGCGTTTCAACGTAGCACCGGGGAACCAGGTAGGAAGTTTGAGCACTGAGAATCACTATGAGCGGGAAGCCAGCGCAGGTGGAGGAAATGGAAGCTGACGGAAAGGGAAGGCCTCCAATATTGCAGCGGTCGAAGGCCCTGCCACTTTGACGAATACCTCGATCGCCCTTTCCGCTGCCAGTACAAGGGGATCGTCGTTCGGAATGGTTTCATAATCGTAAACAGCGGACATGATCACTGCAGAAGCATAACTGGGCAGCATTAAATCACGATTCTCAACACCGTAAGCTGATGGGTTGATATCAGGGAAGCTTACAGCTCAATTTGCCGCTGATATCGATCAGGCGAATTGTAGATGCCTATTAATAACTGGCGGGCTTTTCGCAGCTGAGTCGGGAGGTAATCCCGCGCGGCTTCGGCACGAAAGGATTGATGGAACAATCTTCGGTGGAGCCGCCATTTCTCCCCATACTGGAGCAGTGCGCTGTTGAACTCGGAGCCGACACTGAGCAAATTTGTGGGTGAGATGAGACGATCAGCCATCTAGAGCGAGTAGACCTACTCTTCATGGATCCTGACTGGCGGTCGATCCGAGTAGACGGTCGATCGTTGTTCAAGTAGCGTTCTCGCGACATCTATGGTCTGAACGACAAGAATCTGTCGTCCAAAAAGAGTGCAGTACACCAAATCACCTATACACGCACAGACATGACTATCATGGTTTTCGGTACGAGCACGACACGGACCGTATGAGGATGCCCACTGAGTGAAGGTAAGCCAAGGTGCAGAGGCATCTATCTCGAACACGCTGCCCAAGAACGGTAGGCCATTGGGACCGGGGGGAAGATTGAACGGACGGAGTGACCTGCGCTTTGCATAACCAGTGAAAAGGGCGACCGCTGAGACAGAGAACGTCAAGAAAAGGGTGGAAAGATAAACCGTTGACATTTCCTGTCACGACTGTCGGGAAAGCGGAG
This sequence comes from Sutorius eximius, assembly GCA_038089815.1. NCBI lineage: Eukaryota > Fungi > Basidiomycota > Agaricomycetes > Boletales > Boletaceae > Sutorius > Sutorius eximius. The sequence goes on along the minus strand of JBBPLN010000125.1, from coordinate 20,532 downwards.
CGGGTGCTCTTATACTTTTCGGAAGGCAACGGCATCCCAATATCTTGAAGAGCCAAAGATGGGATAGCATTGTGGTCATTCCATGGAAATGAGAGGCACAGACTCCCTGGAGAGGAGATATATTAATTTGGCCGAAAGGGGTATGTTGCACCCAGATGGACGAGAGATCCCAGAGGAATTAATAGTATGGGGTTGGCCTCCCGCCGAATGTCTTCCTTTAGAATGAACAAGAAGAATAGCTGTGTACGTGCCCGCTGTTGCCATCTACATACAGGTTGGTTCTGACATGATCTGACGGCGCGCGGCATGGACCTGATCCGGTTATTGCGGAGACGTACGAATCTACTTGCCGGGGAGTTAGGGGTGTGGTGGCTGGCGACACTTGACGATAATTCTGATGAGAGACGGTGTCGTTGGCAACAAAGACAAGACGCGTCTTTGAAGAAGGCGATCACGTCGAGCCGGAATTCCGCGTCAGAGAACACGTGACTAATGAACGTCGCCTGATCGCGCCGACTTGGCATGTCCTTTTCATCGACAAGTCTACCACCATGGACGGTGTTGAACCCACGCGGGACTATAACGGCTTCAAGGATGGCGTGCAACCCCTCGATCTGATGGTCACTCTCAAACGCGCAGAGCCATCGATCGTCAAAACGAGAACGGGGAGTGTGTTATCAAGGGGCTTCATCCTCAAAACGGACTATTATCCTTCCGGTTTGCGCTTGTCAACTTGGATCCTTGATCAGTACTCATTCTCCACCAGGACGCGCCCTGGATCTGGATCTCAACGTACACGGTGCACCCAACTTTAGGGCACCTCGTCAAGGCAACCTCAATGTCTTTGGCGTCGCCCAGCCTCGCACACAGGGTCTTCGCGCGATACTATCTGCGCTTAGATGCCGTCCTGGCACGCGTGACCCCTCCCACGTTGTCTGGTTTTCGACGCGAGAGGAGCCGATTGGTGAGTTTTCATGTCATTCCCTGAGGCGTCGTATGCGATCACACCTGACCGAGTTACCGTCGGGCGTCCATCGATATCGATCAGTTTACATATCCGGACGTCCGTTTGTCTTGCGGGATGCGTCTGAGCCACGCAGAACGCTTTCCCTGTCCGATCGGGCGGAAAATCTGGAGGCAATCGAAGATCGGTTGAAGCACGACATCCTTCAAGAAGCTAGCAAGTAGGACGTTTTGATTCAGATACAGCCGTTTCTGTTCTCACCCTCGATTTGGTTAGATATGGTGGTCTTATTTTGACGCATAACGAGCTCGGTGCGTTCTCCGGACGCCGTTTGTCATGACTCGCAAGGACTGATTTGCCGTCACACCGAAAGCTGCCGAGAGCGGAGAAGGCGCGATATTACCAACCTGGACGCACGTGGACAACGTCAACGTCAGGACATCACGCGAGCTCTGGCAGAATATGCGCCTGGATGGCTGGAATGTCGAGGTCGGTCTTTCCCCACCCTTAATATTACGTCATATTGACAGTCTCCAGTATCATCGGCATGTATCTTTTCTTCTCCGCCAACGACATCATGTGGTGTACTAATCTCTCGCAGCATTCCCATTTCTCCTGATCGCCCAATAGAGGTACTGCCGCTTTCTTTTCTTCGCCCCGGTCTGATTGCACATCACGTCCCCGCTCAGGATAACTATCTGGATGCCTACCTCCGCGTCATCAAAGATGCCGACCCGGTCCGGAGCGCTCTTGTCTTCAGTTGTGGCATGGGCGCGGTACGGACTACGTTTGCCATGGTTGCCGCTTTGATAGTTCGCCGGAGAATGCTTCTTGTCCGAGGCTTAAGCGACCCCTATGCTGTCAAGTCACATTTCGTATTCCCTCCTGGAACTACAAAGCAAGGAACTGTCACGCCAGGTATCAGTACCGTAAGGCATCTAGTTCATCACCAGTTGCCGAGCTCATTCACCGTTATACACAGCCGAGGGGCCAGGTAATATGATCCGTGGAAAGCACTTTGACTGACCTAACCGATCCTTAATTTAGCCCGCATCGGACATGAAGCTTGCCCAGGCGTTGGAAAATGCCAGCGCTCAACAGGAATCGAACAAATCCTTACTTAGGTTGACATATGTTTTGCAACAACGTGTGTGCCATTCCGCTAGAAGCCAACTTGGAGTCGGATTCAGCCCTGTTCTAGACTTGCATTCACAATCAGCTATCGCATTATTAATGTCACAGCCCGTCTTGTTGGAGAACTTGCGCAGGGCACACCAGGGAAATTATGGTGTTATCCTCAGCCTCCTCGGTTGCTTAGATCATGGCCTTCAAGCCAAAAAAGTGGTTGATCGTGTTATCGAAACTTGTACGCCCTTTGGTTTCGACACCTTTGGTCTCAGCACGAGGTTCGGTGAAGCTAGACTAATTGGAGTTGGTTGATACAGGCGATCATGTAACGAACCTTCGGGAAGACATCCTGATACATCGGATCCGTTATTCACTCACCACTCCTGATGACGACGGTGCCAAGAGAGAAGATATTCTCCTCAAAGCCAGCAGGTCGCTCGAAAAATAGTGCGTAACATGCTGGATGAAGGTACCACGTAGTTTGAGCTTTGTCATTCCAGTTTTTTCATGATCGCTTTCGCAAGCTATGTTGACTCTGTTCCTGACTTCAGCCAAACATTCTTAGATTGGCTCAAGGTTCGCCGTAAATATCTTTTCTGTTCGCCGTTGCTCACACCCTGTGATATGTTCAGGCCAGGACAGAGATCTGGAAGTAAGCCCAATTAGTACATCATCACGCACTAAATCTTAGGTTTTTTTTTGTTGCTTAGTCAGGTGATGTTTCTTAGAAAATCGTGGGGATCTCGATTGAATGTATTTGCCCCAATAAACGATCTTTCGCTTCTGTCTCGATCAGGGACGGAGGACAAGTCGCTTGTTGCTGGGCAAAAGAACAATGTTGAGATCGCCGGCGGTCAACTACTTGGAGATGAATACAGCGATCACGTCGTAAAGGTCAGGCTCGTGCTGATGTGAAGGAGGCGAATTACAAATACCTTTTTATCTAGAATCGCAGTGGCATAATTCTCAGAGAAAGGTGGGTTAATCTTGTTCCGATAAATTTTGTCTTTGCTGGAAGGTGCTGTTAGCACCCTTCTGAAGTCCGATCAATGGTTGTCGGAATCACAGCTTGTCTCGCAATCTATTCGCGGCGTCATCAACTTTAGAAACATTCCTGGAACGAACATCTACGCATGTGGACAACCAACTGAATCTGCAATCGACAAGGTGGTCCAGTTGGTCAAGGAACAGCACCCAGATGCCAACAAAGTCGTGTGGGTAACGCTCCGTGAAGAACCCATTGTATACATCAACGGTGCACCTTACTGTTTGAGGCGTGAACGATTTTCCTTGAGGAATATGAAAGGTAAGCGGTTGGTCTACCTAGCGGGCAGCAAGTTGACCTCGCTTAATGTAGACTACGGAGGGATCTCCGCCTCACGTCTAGAAGTACTCGAAGAACGTCTCAAAGATGATGTACTCGCGGAACTAAACGCATTCGATGGAGGGTACGAAACTCTAGTGTCTGCTAGTCACGTTGTTAATATTTGCACCGCTTGAAGGCTTCTACTGCACACGGAGACGTCAGACGGATCCGTCATCCCAATCTGGGAAGAAGTCCAACCTGAAGATGTTGCTGTTCTCAAGGACATCATGGCATCACGGCAGTCAAGCTGCGGGATTGAAGTGCAATATACACGTATCCCAATCACTGCGGAACGTCCACCGGACATGTCCGACATCGGCGAACTGATGGAGTTGGTACTCCGTACCGGCTTCATGGATACTGCCATTGTCGTGAACTGCCAACTGGGGCGAGGAAGGAGTACACTGACGACAGTAAGGATCACCCTGGCCAGATGGACTCCTCGCTGACCCAACTCAGGTCCTAATTCTTTTGATTCAACAATGGTTGAAAGACAGCAGACTCCTCGCTCAAACGTCTCCTCGGTTACTTGCCCGGTCACGCTCCCTTTCAGCGTCCGTTTCACGTGCGGAAGATGAGCCCATCAACTTGCGACAGTCATATCAAGTCGTCGATAGTATGCTTTTCGTGTCTCATTCCATTCTTATACAGATCTAAGATCCCATTTGAGATTTCCTTCGCATCGTCCGTCAAGGTCCAGCAGTGAAAAATGCTGTCGATGAAGCTGTCGATTGCTGTGCAGCAGTACTGAATCTGCGCGATTCTATTGAGGAGGAGCGTATAAAGGCAGAGCAAGCCACTGACGAACAGCAGAAACGTGTTCATACTTCCAAAGGTCAGTGTAAAGACAATGGTGCAATATAGACTGACAAATTTCAAGGACTACAAAACCTGCGACGGTACTTTGAGCTCATCGTTTTTCAGGCTTATCTGCAATCAACAGAAGCCGATACCTTGCAGTCTGTCGAAACTTTCGGGAAGTTCATCGAGAATAGGCCAGGTATAATTACCGCTCTTCATTTGTTATTGCGCGCACTTCTGAACCACGAATAGTCATCAAGACGTTTGAAAAGGATTTCATCGCCGGCGGCTTGAAAGCACTCAATCCACTGGAGCGGATAGATGGTGTTGCCCACCCTGACGAAGTTAAACAGGTCGTGGTCAACCGGTCTGGAAGCATCTTGTCAGCCTCCACGATTTTGAAGAGTGATTTCTTTTCAAACTTGCAGAAAATGACTCTCCCGGAGTGCGTTCGTCTCGTCATCACGGAAATGTACATGATACTCAACCACGTTTTGCGAGGCAGGCGGATCGATGGGTCACCTAATTTCCGTCGTGTGCCTTTGACCCTCATGTTAGGCTCATCCAGAAAGTCCAATCAGCAAGCCTCTATCCCCGACTTCGAATCCGTCAATGATGGGAAGATGGTTTGCGGAAGGTATGATTTCACCTCTCTACACGTCCGTTTTAATACTTTTGCTGACCCAACGAACGCAGCGGAATGCCTACCGTACAAGGGTGCGTTTTAATCAGCGGTCAGGTGATCCCTTGACTATACTCGCACAGATTACGGAGGGCGCTGGCGCGGGTAGATGCCAGTCCACAGGGAACAAACATGGTGTTTTGGACTTCTTTGAGAGAGGTCTCGTTATATTTTTCTAATTGGCGACTCAATTGTATACTGAGTTGAACAGGAACCGGTCATTTACGTCGCTGGCCGACCGCATGTCCTGCGCCTGGTGGACAAGCCCTTGGAAAACGTTGAGTAAGGGCGTCCCTTTCTGGTCGAGTAGGAGTTATTAATTCGTATGTGTAGAGCTACGGGAGTCACCACTACGATGGTGGAGACCATGGAGGAGCGCTTCAAAAAGGATATCCTTCGGGAGCTCCGCCAAGGTGATGGCCGTATTTTGCTCCACGACGAAGTAGAGGAGCGTCCCGGCGTGTTTACAATCATACCCATATGGGAAACGGTTTCAGAGGAAGATATCATGACGCCACGAGACGTGTTTGACCTCGTGGCAAAGGAAGGCTACAAGGTCCGGTCTCGTACAATATGTTCGACCCTCAAGCTAACCACTTCTGTTAATAGATCGATTATGATCGTGTGGCAATTGTAGGGTGTTCATACCGTGTTTATCGATTGACTAATGTCGAAATTCAGACTGACGAACAAGCCCCGCTCCCTGACGCCCTGTACCAACTTTTGAATCGTGTTCGGCTTGGATATTCGCAAGCAGGCGACTTCATCTTCAACTGTCAGATGGGCAGGGGCAGGACCACCACTGGCATGGTGACTGCATGCTTGATTTCAACTGTCATGAACTGGGTTGAGGAAGAGAGTATCAATGTCGTTGAGGACGTGAGCATGCTAAACTATGATTTGATTGATGGCCCTTCCGAAGAGGAAGCCTACTTGCAAGGTACTTGCGCTCTTCTCTGTAGCTGTTCCCATGTCTTACCTTATTCGCAGGGGAGTACAAGACGATCTTACAGCTTGTTGGTGTGCTCTCTCATGGAAAGATCGCAAAACGCTTTACCGACCGCGCAATTGACCTGATGCAAGATGTGCAAAACCTTAGGAAGGCGATTTACGAGTGAGGAACTTGTTGCTTTTCGTGGCGTTCTGCTGAAAGGACGACGGCCACGATACAGTTACAAACTCAAGGTGGAAGCGTGCGAGAAAGGAAGCGCGAAGCAGAGGAAGTTGATGAACATCGCCGTGAATTACCTGTGAGGCACTGCACTGCTGATGGTTTCCCATCAGACCATATGCTCACCGACTGGTATAGATACCGCTATGGGACGCTCATAGTTTTTTGCAATTATCTAATCGAAATGCGGGGATCAGGCAGTAGAGGAGAGGAGCAGCCATTCCCCGCGTGGCTCCGGGAACACCGGGAGATCGCTAAGTTATTGGGCAGGAGGTCGCTAGACTGACTGACAGTTCCTGCGATGATGGTGTGCTATGGGTAAGTTGATATGGGGCCCTCCGCTATGGGAACACGTGCCTGACAAGTTCAGTTGGAAACCATCAGGCCGTTGACCGGCCGAGTGAATGATGTGGATTTTTTTGCTGGCTCATCGACATCCATTACATACCCTAGTACTCCGGTCGACATGGATGGTGACATACGGATCCATACTCCGCACGGCACTCAGCCAAACGTCTGGAGGAGAAATGAATAAGCTCGAACGCATCGTGTTTAGCTGGACTCTCCCCGAACATACACCGTATATCTCCCGCATTTCATCCATCGTAGCAGTGTTAGACTCGGCGGTAAGCGGAGTGCTGTGCTGAAACGTGTCGGAAAGATAAATATTTGAACTCAGATCGGCATTGACATGCGTGAAATCCGAAAAAGGCGCTGTTCAGTTCCGCGGTGACGCTAATGTTAGTAGCACAGCCACTGGTGGGCAAGTTTCTACATACATCGTCGGCACGGTCTTTGCGTTTTCCCCTCTCTCCTAGGCTTTCATTAACTCGCAAGCCATCCACAAGCATACGCTAGAAAACACATCGATTACACGCTATTCAGCACAGTGTCTACCTTTTCTCGTTGAACACAGGGACCCCCATAACGAGGGCTGATCTCGCGACCCGGCATTGCTGCGGATTTTTCGACCACACTCATTCCATACCGGTTCCCGTCCAAATACTACTAGCTGAACCTGCTCAGCATGAAGAGAGCGTCACGCTCGTTGTTGCTTGCCGTTGTGGCTTCCGCTGTCCTACTCCCCGTTCTCGCGTCGTGGGACGACCCAGCACTTGCGGCGCGCGCCGGCACCCAAATAACCACAGGAGCTACTAGCGCCAACCCAACTACTGCTGCTGCTCAGACTTCAGCGCAGACGACCACGGCTGCCGCACCGTCATCATCATCCTCTACTGCCCCTGCTTCGAGTGCCTCACCTTCCTCAGCAACACCTTCCTCAGCGACCAGCGCGGCCGCCACTCATGCAACCTCGGCGGCGGCTGCACCCTCACAAACTGCAGTAAGCTCGGCGGTACCCACCAGCGCTACCAATTCCGACGGACAAGTTGTTGCTACCACCATCGCGACCGTCGTTTCTACAACACCCAGTGCATCCCAGACGAGCACCTCGGACAATTCCAGTAGCAGCGGTCTTAGCAGTGGTTCTATCGTCGGCCTTTCCGTTGCTGCAGGGATTTCGGCCCTTGGCATCATCCTCTTTTTCGTCTGGAAGTGCACAAGGAAACGGTTTGCAGATTTCGATGACAGTACGTCCTTTACGTAAGCGTTTCACGCGGAACGATCACAATGGTGTCCTTCATATAGACGAAGCTATCAAATGGCCAGAGCTAAATTCACACAACAACGATGTGCACGCTCTTCCGACAAATTCCACAGGAAGAGCAGGCTTTGGTCCGGAGAATGACTCAGATCTCAACCTCACCAGAGCACCGAGTCCTGGTGCTTATGCAGGCTCGATTGAGGCATCGTCTGTCCCTGAAGCATATGGTGCAGGGGATCCCTACGCAGTTCCACCTCTACCTCACCTCAACCCGAACCAACCGTATCGTGATGAGCCCAATGCGTATGGTCAACCCGCAGCATACTACGACCCTTACCGTGGGCCGATGCCAAATACGTTCACAGAGACCGTCTCTAATGGACGCGACGCGGAATCAATTCCCATGACGCAGATGGCAAGGGGCAGGAGTCCAGCTCCCCAGGTGGCGTATGATATGCAAGGTCGTGGCTCCCCGGCGCCGCAGGCGGCGATGGGCTATGCAGGCATGGAGGAGCGATCTAGAACGCCGATTCCTGGCGCGTTAAATGCAGGCAGGGCCTCTCCCAGTCCCGGATACGGATACGGTCCGCGATAACCGCCGCCCTCGTTTAGAGGGCTGCGTATGGGGGAAGGAACGTGTCATCTGGATGTCACGAGTTCGAGGAGAATGGGACGAAGAACGAAAGTATTTAGACAGTCCAAGGATTTTCATACCCTCTGGGACGGATGTACACTCGTTTGGTTGGTCGTTCTCTTCCATCTCAGCTTCGATCAACTTGTGTTTGGGTCCAGCAATCTCTCATATACATATATCGTGACGCGCATCTTCGTTCCATCTTCCACTAGTATAGATATTGTCGAGAATGCTCTTGGGCAGCTAGCTGCCTCTGTCAACATTCATACCATCCTGGTCTCAAAACCGTTTTCTATTTCCTTTCTTTTGCTTGGACATTCGAACATACGAGCCTTTTATTCCCCAATATGCATCATACCGTCTCCCATCCGAAATACTGCTAATGAAACAGACTTTATACACTCAAGTCGAAAAAAAAGATTGCAATGAGAAAAATGCAAATGAGGTCCTGAAAATCCAAGCAAGATATACATATGAAATAAGAATCGAACGGACGTCCACGTACATCCTGCAACATAATCACTGTTCTCCCATCTCAGCGAGGCGCAACCCGACGTTGACGGCCATCGCAGTGAACAGCACGAGGCACAAGATGGTCGGGCCGTACTTGTCGTAGTAAAGTCCTTCTGCACTGCGCATTCGAAGCCGTAGTGCACGGTACACGAAGAGAGCGGCCGCATACGCAATGGAGAGAAGCGCTGCCAACGTGAAGAGTGCTGCGCTGATCAGCCCTCTGGAGTCGTCGGCAGGAACAAAGTTGAGCAGGGTGGTCGCGATAGAGCTGATCAAGACGGCAAAGTTGAGCCACATCTGTGCGCCCGGTTCGTCAGTACAGAAAAAGAATGTCGAGAGAACACAAGACTTGCCAGGAATGTCCGTTCATTGGCGAAATAAACCTTGGGCTCGATACGGACGGGCACTGCGATCTTCTTGCCAGATGGGGCGACCCAGTCACGGACGAGCAGTCTCTCCTGTGCTGGTATTTCTTCCTCATTAAGCCCTTCAGCTTCAGGGGACCTCGGGGCCGCCTGGGTATCACCGTTCAACCGCTCCCTCAATGTCTTGTCGAATGCAGTTGACGATGCCAGGGGATTGATAGAGAGTGATTTTTGCTGAGGACGCCGCTCGCCAGGGACATCCTCCTGGTGCTGTTGCAACAACGGCGTACATTCGTCGACTTCTTCTTCTTCTCTCGAAGATGGGCCTGGACTGTTCAATTCGCCGTACTGGCGCTCCTTGAGAGCTTTCTCGCGATATGCAATGGCGGCTGCGACATCTACGTGAGGCAGACCAGTACGTCTATCCTCATCCTTTGCTGGTGCAAGATCCATGACTTCGTCCTCTTCCCCCTCGGAGACCGGTTCAGCGTACATTTGAGAGGGTGTCGTGTCACCAGAACGCCCATCCAAGGAAGTTCTCGAAGACGAGACTAGAGGTCGTTCTACCGTCAAATAACCAGTGCTAGGCTTCAGGATATCGGTGTCCACTGAGGGATACAAATTAGTACATCGCTTCCAATCTTACACGTCTCCATTTACTTACTCTGCGGAAGCCAGAATGGAATGAGGTCTGTTCGGTGAGGAAGTAGGGTAGCACACCCATGTATGAATTTGCTGCTCTGCATGAGCTGCGAATACAAGTGAAGTCGGTTATCAACTAACCTGAACTTGGGAACAGCTTCAACTAGGTGGGATTGGACGAGGTCCGTCACCCACTTGGGGGGTTCTTGACCAAACTGCGTTTGCAGCTTGACTTCTAGGACACCATATTTGAACAGTTCCTTGTCCTCGGGGCGCACCTGGTCAAAGGGGTGGTCGATCCCAATGTCAGTACGCCGCCAATTGTGTCCTGAGCGTACACGCCCATCCCAGTTGTCTTCTCTAACCATGCTGAGTTCCGTATCGAGGGAAATCCGCACGCGAGCGTCGCCCGGGAGCTGGAACGCGGTTCGATTGTAAAAGGTTCGTATGACTGGAGATCTGTCACCAACGGAGCGGAAGGATATACTAGGAAGGGCCTCACCAGGAACAAGGTCGCGGGTCAAGATGCGGTATTGCACCTCGTTCGCAAGCTGCATCATTACATCAACTTCACTCTGACTTTTCTTGCCGCTGTCGGCCAAAGCTTGCATTTCAGCGTCCATAGTATATTCGCCTCGCAAGAAGGCATTCACTAGGTGTTCCTTGATGGGAAAACGAGCTTTGACCGATTTTTCTCCAGTCCAATCTTCTCGGTGAGTTTTACGCTCCACAAATACCTGGCAATAAAATCGCATGGGATATGAGTTGACTCGTTATTCTGCAGACTTACGGTCTTCACGTCGGTATCACCGTACCACCGCAAACGAACCGCCTCGGCACCCTCGGTCTTCTCCAGGCGCCCAAGGTAAAGGTCCAGGTCTTCATTGTCAAAGTATATAGATGTGATCGCTATTCCGGCCCGTGAGATTAGATTACACCAAGCGGACTTGGAGAATTACCTGCATCTCCAAGTTCGAATTCCTTGTCCGCATTGAATACTGTCAGACATGATCGAGGTCAAATTTGCGAGGACCATCAAGGAAAAGGAACGCACCAAGCACGGGTAGGTGCCTCAAAATAGCTAGTTTGAGTGGGACAAGATTGTCTGGATGCACCTGGTAATGGGTGAGACTAGGTTCGAGGATAAGGGGAACTCATTACCCAGTATTTCGTCGTCTGTCGAATGAACGCACTCTGGTTGCCGCCCGCACTGGAATCGCCCACAACGGGGTGGCCGCGCGTGCGGACAAGATTGTACAGTTTCGAAAGCTTCACGATGAGGGCGTCCCAATTATATTTGTAGAATGGTCGATCTTCCAAGTAATCCTGAATGAATGTAGGCTTCAGTGGTCTGTTTGTTTGTTTCTGACGACGAAATCAGTGTCTGGCACAAATCCTTGCGAAGTGCGACCAACGTCATGTTTCTAGGGTCTCATCAGAACTAAAGACGTACGGGTGAACGATAATACGAACCTTTAAGATTTTTAGAAAGCCTGTGATGTTGAGTTTTGTATACAAGGCGAGGTCATGTACATCTGCGACGAGCGTGGCCACTTCTACTTCCAGCCCATGGAAAAGATCTTCAAGTTCATCATAGGTATCACCACCTCCTTCGAGCTCGTCTTCGTCGTCAGAGCCTTCATCGGGACCGTAATCGGATGCACGTGGATGGAGGGACTCTGGATCGCTGGATGCAATCGGAGAGGGCTCGGACGACGACTGAGAGTCCTGCTGGGCCACGAGGCGTTTCACGTCGCGTTCGGCATCTCGAATACGTCGGGAGAGTTCCGAGGTCTGTCAAACGCGGTAACGTCAGTGACGTTGGATTGAGTGATTGATGCCATGTCATCAACAACCTTCTCCTTCTGGAAATCGTGGACCTTGTCGAGCTCTCTTTTGAGCATGGCCGTGAATTCGCGTTCATCATCATCGTCCCAGCTATGGGATGTGGTGCGAGCCTAGAAGGGTAGATTAATAACGCATTGGACCGTGGAATGGAAGGTGCGAAAACCTTGAGCTCCCGTTTAAGGAGGTTGTAGTCGATGTAAAACGGTTTCCATTCATCGTAGAGACTCGCCTACGCCACGGATGCATTTCCATGAGATGGAAGTTGATAAATCAGGATGCGTACCGTGATCTTCCTGCCAAACTTCATTACGGCGAAAAATGTGAACAAAATTCGTGGAAGAGGGATAAAGCAGCGACCGGAAATGGTCACCGCGCTTGACACCTCGGGGATGACAACTTTCGGTCTGAAACAACTACCAGCCGTGGGAAGAAGCGCCTCGTTGATTTATTTCAACTCTGTGATCAACTCTCGACGACGACGCAGAGTAGAGTAAATATGTGGCAGTGTCGATATACACGTAGTCCAACGAACCAATTCGACCTGAATGGGTCCCCCACAACAACTCAAACCCACAAATGTTCCCCCACACCGATCAAAGGTCCTTCTCTTGGGTACGAGAAGGTCTGTCTCACGAAACGATCGCATCTGGCGTGATCATTGAACATGAACCCGCAGGAGTGGCAAGACCTCCATCTTGCAAGTGCTGTTCAAGAACTTGCCGTCAAAGCAGACTTTCTACCTTGAACCTACGATGCGCGTCACGAAGCATCCGTACGAGTGAGCTGTCCATTCGACGCTCGTCGTTTCACCTCTCATACCGCCCGCGTGCAGCACTCTCATCCCGCTCGAGATATGGGACTGTCCCGGAAACATCACCGTCGACACGCTAGGGGCTCCTCTTTCCGAGTTCTCGAGCATCGTCTTCGTCATTGACATTCGAGTAGGCACGTCGCCGTCTCGTAAGAACCAGCTCATCTCTGCGCAGGATCTTTACCAACAGCCCGTGGTCAAGCTGGTCGAGTTCATCGTTGCAGCATGTCAAGTCAATCCAAACATCAACCTCGAGGTCTTTGTCCACAAAGCAGAGAAACTACAAGAGGACGACAAAATTGGTGGGGCCGTCCGTCCACCCGAAGTGAACGACCCGTTGACGCCGTGATAGAGAATTTTCGACAAATCCACGAGCGCGTCATGGATCGACTCGCAGACGAGTCGCCCGAATACGAACAGGTCCCGCTGAACTTCCATCTGACATCCGTATATGATTATTCGCTCCAAGAAGCCTTTTCGCGCGTCATACACAAGCTCATCGACTCTTTACCTTACCTCGAAAATTTACTTAATATCTTTTGCGCCGTGAGTCTCCCCGCTAGTGTCTCCTTCCTCATCTCTAGGATCTGAGCCGCCACGTCAAGAATACCTCATCACCAAAGGCATTTCTGTTCGATACAACAAGCAAACTCTACGTAGCTACCGATGCATCTCCGGTCGACCAAGCAACGCACAACCTCTGCTGTGATTACCTACAAATGCTCAACTCCTTTGGACCACTGTACAAGTATGACCATTTCCCCAGATAGGCAGCTACGACGTTGCTGATCTGCTGATCGCATTAGGTCCAATGCACCACAGGACACGCTCCCCTCGACGGTTGTACCATCCACCGCCCCGACAGCATCCTCCTCCCCTGACCTCCTTCCCCAGGCTGACGTCCCCGATCCTTCCAAGTCGAATACAAAACCCCCATTTTACCCATCCGCATCGGTGTCCCTATCGCCATCTCAACCCGTTACGCTCACCTACCACCTCGTCACGCCTCACCTGGCACTCGTCGCGTCCTTGCCCACGGCTGTGTTCGAGATGAGGAGGGGCCTCGTAGAGTGGAATGTGGTCTGGTTCAGAGAAGGCGCGAGGGAGATATGGGAGGTCGAGAAGGAGCGAAGCGAGGGAGAACTGGCATGATGATGCATTCTGATTTTCGATGATCACACGTCTGTTTGTTGCACATTCTGACGAATGTATGCCACTCCCTCTCGTCAGTGAAGCGATTGATCTCTGCGGCTCGAGGATACGTGCTCAGCCGCGATTAGATACTCTAGGGGGAACTACGAGGCGCGGGTGGCAAAAACGAAGTGCATCAGCCGGGAGTCGAACCCGGAGCTAGGCCATGGGAAGACCCAATGTTACCGCTACACCACTAATGCTCGTCCAGAACAAATCATTCTTATCAATCTATTATACTGCCACCAAGGATATGATGACTTGATGGTGGAGGTCGATATTGAGGAACACAAGGCATCATGCACAATGGGCATACATTCAGAGTTAGGAGGTTACTTTTGGGTTCAGCTAGACCACACATACCAAGTGCTTGATCAAGAATATCAAGGCATGCTCCACCAACAACAAGGTGTCCATCATTCTGGTCATGCATTGTGGACAAAAAGGCCTGCTTCTGTTCTGTAAATTTGATTTCTGCTGTTGTGAGAAAGCCATAGTGCAAGGCAGTCATGATCTGCCTGTTTGAGGTCAAGTGCCAACAATAAGACTCTGTCAGGCATGGAAAGGGCATTGACAAACACATCCCTGCTCTATTTGATTGTGAGATAGTTCATTGAAGCAATGATACAACATACTATAAGAGCTAGAGCATTGCCACTACTCTCAGCACTGTAAACATACAGGATTTATTGATGCATACCTAGAGTGTTGCTGCTCTACATGGTCATATAAGTAAAGTAGGGGAGAATAAGCTAAGTAGAGAACACTCACACTCTCAGCACCATAAACATATGGGATGAGGTGTGAGTGGGCTGTTGTGTGGTAAATATACTGGTTGGAATTCCAAACATCTTAGAATGGATGCATGATGGAATGTGTGCATTGGATCATCAGTTCCAACACATACCTCTTCTACTCCATCAACTGTTAAATCAGTAGGGGTCATAATTCCGAATGATTGTGCTGCATAAAACAGCCCAGGGAGGACATTTCCACTCTTGTGAGTGTAGGGTTGATATCATTGCCTCTGGAGATTGGAGAAATGGGACTCAAGACTAGCATTCTGTCTGTTGGGGAGTCTGTACAGAGGGGAAAAGGGAGATGACACTCTTCTGATATGTGGCTGCCTGATACAACCATTGTCAAGTGGGAATTTGAACTTGATTTGCTGAGGCTCAATGACTACATCTGCAGAGCAGAGCATGTAACATTATCACCCGGGGATTCTCTTTTGAATGTGCTAGCCAGGCTTCTAACCAAATCGAGAACATACAAGTTGCAATTTTGCTCGCTTATACGGTCCCAGTTTCCTGATGCTAGATTACTCTCGTTTGGACTAGGTATAGGATGAAAGTGCAGACTCAATCAATGAGGTGAGAGAAGGGCTGGTAGATAGATGGCTTGTATTGCTGTGCAGCATGCTATGTGCTGTGGTGAATGTGATAGATAGTCGCTATTTCCGGGTACGCACAGTCCTTGCTTGCCCATCGGCATAGGAACCACTGCGCATTAGTGGTGTAGCGGTAACATTGGGTCTTCCCATGGCCTAGCTCCGGGTTCGACTCCCGGCTGATGCATTTTCCCTTTTTCTCGCCATTATTCAGAACACCCTCGACGCTTGCCCGAACGCAGGGAGAAAAATCATTAATCAGCCTTGTCCCAGTGCACGAAACGTGTTGCATCTCTCTTGATAGATATAACGGCGGGCCTCCCTGCGATGTGCGCCACATGTCATTTCACGTAGCAACGCTGTCTCGCATAGCAATCAAATAATTTTTTTCTGACAGGAGACGCCGAGACCCATCGACGAATGGTTCGAGGCTTAGAGCTAGGAGCAGCTCTACCAGACCAGACGAGGGAGGGATCGATACATCGCACCGGGCACACATACTATGCTCAGAAGTTTAAAGTAGGATGCAATTCCCGACAGTCGAGTGGAGCATTAAATCTGCCGGTGGCAGTCGGCAGAAAGCTGACCTCTGTTTGTCGTCTACTTACGTCGCTAAGGGTCCTCGCCAATAATATAAACATGTCCATCGAATGAAGTGAATCACAAGGTCTAAATGGTATTTCGGGGGACCCGTTTCTCCTCATCCATCGTCGCCTCGATGCAGCGGTCAGGCACGGTAACATCATCGAGATATCAGGATCATGGGATGAGGTGGAGAGGACGCAAGATCCGTAAAGGTAAAAGAACAAAGTACACGTCCAATTAGATACAAAAAAAGAATCAAGAGAAGACTGATAAACCAGGTTACAGATAGCACATCCACGGGCAGGCCCGCTGGGAACGGATGTTGCGTTAACCCGATGAAGGGGGGCATTGGGGCAAGGTGAGATTCTTGAAGTTTTTGCTGCGAAAAATTGTTCATCAAATATTGTGACAGGATCACCAAACGAGCCTTACTTTGCGTCAAACAAACCCCAGTAACCCTGTCAACATTTGGTGAGTTGTTGCCATCAAGCTGACACCAAAATGCAGTTACCTCGACACCGCCATACGCCGCAGCCTAAGATATGACAACGTAAGTACTCTCACACAGTCGGCCTTGCGGATGTAGACACACACCTGCCATGGCTGGTCGTTGTACTACGGGACGGTGAACCAGTGTATTTTAAAAATAGCGAGCGGCAACACACCTCAAAGAAAAAGTAATCCGTGCCGTTTTGTGTTGCTATACAATAGATCAGTCATGCTTCTTACGTGAATTTCTTCATAATACTTGCCCTGGCAAGCAAACGTGTTGATGAATATCTGAAAGTAACTGAGTACCCTAGCTGAGATGACAACTCGAACGAGAGTACCTGCAAGTTCGCAACGGAAGCGTCCGAAGGGCCATCGTTCGGGTTATAGTTGAGCGTGGACGTGTTCTGACCGAGTGGGACTCAGCGCAGAAGGTTGACAAATTTAAGGAATTGCGTACCGTTGGCCAACCAGTCTCGGCAATGTACATATGAGGCTTGTTCGGAAGTGAATTGGCAAGCGCGACATTTGTTTGCTCAAAGAAGTCGTAGGTCCATCCAGCAGCATTTTCGATGCTCTGGTTCGCAAACCATGGGTGGACGTTGGACATGCCGTAGTCCACCACCTGGAGCACCTCGTTGTTGAAGTAGCTTCCTGCATCGGCATTGCCGACCTGTATATTTCCAAAGTTCATGGAAGAAAGCATGGTACGGGTGTCATTGATGTATCCGATGAGCACCTGGGCGGCTAAAATGGGATGATAAGTCAAATGCACAAGTTACAGCGACGATGGAAACCCACCTGCGTTTCCAGCGACGCCATTAGGGTCGGTCTGACCTGCGGTAGTGATGGCGCTGTTTGGCCACGATAAGGGACGTAATGGACACCGACGCAGAACTACCTACTCTAGGATGACTTCATTGCCGACAGTGATACCTTTAACGTGGGTACCACCAAACTGCTGGAGCGCGGTCTGGATCGCTTGCTTTTGGCGCTGATAAGCGGTTCCACCGTCCGTGACCGAAACATAATTTCCGAGCCAAACGTTGACGTTCACTTTGGCGGCTTCGATAGCGGCGAGCACCAGCGACGATTGGTTACAATCTGATCCGTAGAGACGAATGTTGCCCGTGATTTGGGACATGAGCTGAAAAGCGTGAGTCGAATGCAACCAGGAAAAACACGGCGTTCATTACCTGTACGTCCTCGAGGACAGAGTCTGCCTGTAATTAAGCGTACATCACGAGGCAAGGGCGATGGACTCACCATAGGTTACTCCACAGTTTGGTAGTTGTGCACCAACGGGAGTGTACGCGACGCCCCAGAACGCCTGCTTCAAAGCGGAGTTCTTCTGGAAGTTGCTGGGGTCGTTTGGGTTCGTACCTGGAGGCGCGCTAGACGACGAAGAGCTGTTGTTGTTGTTGCTCTTTTTCGGGAGCACGACACCAAGGGTGACACCAGCCGCAATGAGGACAGCAAGGATGAGCACGGAACCGATGACCTGTGGCGGGTCGCCATGTCAGTCTCGGCGGCAATGGAAAGAGAGGACTGACAATAAACTTGGAGCGTTTGTTGGACTTCTGAGTTTTCTCGAGCCAGTCGCTATTGTGAGGCGCCTCCAGGTTCTCGTAGGGGTTGGGAGGCATGTAGGGTGCTTCGGCGAAAGCGGGTTGGGCGTTTCGAAAGTTTGGGTTGGAAAGGTTGGCTGTGGAATGGTATGGCGAAGGAGCGTGAATGCCGGGCTGGCTGTGAACGGGCTGCGAAGCAGTCGATAGGCGTGTGCGAAGAGAAAATGGTGATGGTAGAAGAAGAGAGAAGGAGGAGGATTCCAACCAGGATGAATTATACTAAATATGTATTCGCTTCAGAGGGAGAAACAAACATACGGTGTCATCGTAATAATTCTGCATCTCTGGGGTAGAGACCCACGCAGGGTTGTCGCGGTAGGATGGCACCTGGCTCATCATATAGTCGTCACCACGCTGCATTTTGATGGGGAGAGGGGAAAGGATGGAAGACAGAAGGAGACACGATGGTGACGGGCGTAATAATTTAGAGTGCTAATTCGGATATGACATTGCAGCGCCGACTCATATGACTAGAAATAACAGGCTGTAGTATCCACCCTAGACGCTCCCGGCGTGGTACGATCGATGCTAAAGACTCGGAGATTTGAACCTCCTCGATGGACGGCAGGGACGTGGCGTCGTTCCCAAGGTACGGGTCGAGGACCCGCTGCGCAGTCGATCACGTACTTTTTGGAGGGTCGCTTTCGGCATGTGACTGCGCGTACCAAAGTTAGACAGCGTACATTAACCCTGACTACGCTATTTATAGCGACTACAAAGTACTGGCTAAAACGTCGAGGGGTAGAAAGAGTCTCGATGAAAAACTATACAAGAGCAGCCGGCAGGGCCAGCCCCGAGCAGCGCCGTCGCAGCTCGCTCCACCCTCCTCGGCAGATCAGATATAATATCACGGTAGCGCTCTGACCGCAGGATCGATCCTCTTACTCTGCTACGCGCTCATATTAGCACCCGGGGTAAGTCCCTCCGGAAGAGGTGTGTGTTGTCTCTGCTTCCTCAGCAGCTTCAGGCGGTGCCTGGGATCGTCACCGCCGCTTCGCTGGGATGGCAGGGTTCGACTGCGATTAAGGGAAGCGGTTGGACTGCTTGGGTTGGATACAGGCCATTCGGCGACAGGAGAGAGCTGGGCCAAACCCTGCGGTGATACTGAGCGATCGAGTGAATCTATAACATGTAGGCCGATCCCATCAGAAATGGAAGCAAGAGAAACAAGGGATGAAGAATGACGACGATTCCACGGAAGGGTACAAGGCAAAAGAGTCGGTGTTCAGCGACGTGGAAGGGTAAGGCGCGCTGGCGCAGAGGAGGGCAACCCACCGAGAGGTTCGTGCGTTGTGCGGCGGCGGGTGACGCGTCGGTTGTCTTTTCCGACAAGTTTCCACCCGCCGACGGAGGGATGTTCGTCATCGGAGCTGGATAAGGCGGGATCGGGATCGGGATCGTCAGGATCATGTGATGGATGGGGAGTCGGACGGGGCGGTGGACGCCATGAGGAGGAAGGATCCGCTCGCGGTGGAGGGGGGATGTCAAGCAAGAAGCAATCTTGTTGATCGATGAGAAATTCAAGGACCCTTTGGCTGAGTTGATGCTCTCCGGGGGAGAGCTCGTGATTGGGGTGAGAGATGAGGCCTGGACGAAAGATGACGGCGAGATCTGGGTTGATGTGAGCCACGGGGAGAGGAAAAGACAAGGGGACGGACTGGCAGCGGTCATGAGATTCTTGTCGGACTTGCGTGCAAAGACGGACAAGAGATCGAGGACATAGAGGAGGAGATATTGATTGGCTTTGGGCATGCGGGAGATGAGATGCCTGTACGTGGCCACGACGTTGTCATGATTGAATGGTTGCCGTGCTGATGGGGGGATTAGGGGTGGGGTGGAGCTCGGGGTGGAAAGGGTACTGACCGAGGACGTCTCGGAACTTGGGGAGGAGGTGAGGGACGCACAGAGGGGGGACCAAGGAAGAGGACTCACCTGGTGGTACATATCGTGGGGGATGACGGGTTCCTAGGACAGAGATAGGGGATAGATGGATGGACGGGCGGACGGAACTTACAGGCATTTGGGTAAGATAGCGTCGAAAGACGCTGGCGACGTCGTGGGTTGTGTAGTGCTCGCTCTTCCAGTCGATTGATTTGCCGTACTAGAATACGCGTGAATGCAAGGGGCGGCCGGGAGAGCTGAGCACGCACACGGGGGGGAGTCTCGAAGGCGGCCTGGAGTTCACGCATGCGCTTGGCGGAACCGTTCACGCGAAAAGTACCTGCGACCTCGGTAGCTGTGGGATGTGAGCAAAGGTCGGGGGAGCGTGGGCAGACAAGTACCGTTTTCTTTGAGATAGAGGCCGCTGCGTGGGGGTAAGCGGGGCAAGGAAGAGGGGGAATATACGGACCACTTTGCGACGACGACGGGAATGTAACCCCACACGTGGAGATCTCCGTTGGCATTGGAGGTGGATATCTGTACGCTGGCACGTCTGAGAGAGTCCTTGAGTGGTCTACCGAAGACGGGGTGATGGTCGGGCGAGGGCGCTTTTGGGATGTGTGAGTCGAGGTTGAATTGTAGGTCGTGGACGTACGTCTATCGTATTCCGGGAATTTCTTGGATTTCTGAGCGTGCGTGAATTGAGACCACCACTTGAGGAGGGACGCTTTCGAGGGCGGGTTGTCGGGCACCATCGCAGCGGGTCAACAGCACAGAGACCGTAAGCACAGCCACCCATGTCCGACTTCGCGCCCTACGTCGCCCTCGCCGCCCTCGCCC